>VZRX01001486.1:0-11491 GCA_013398075.1 Notiomystis cincta
GTTTGTTTTTAAATTTTTTTCTTCCATTTGACATCTTGTTATTATTAATTTTTAAACATATTTGCAAGTGGTTTCTGCTTAAAAGTGAAACATCTATTTCTTATCCTTTTCATAAGAATTGTGCTCAAAAGACTTATTTAAAAAAAAAAATCCCAACAACAATATATCTTTTACTTTGAAACTGATAGAAATGAGCACATATATGATTTTATTGCCAAATAAATAATCCTTTTTTTTTGTATTTGTTTCTGATGAAAATAAATTTGGAGGAAGGTTGAAAATGCTTGCTATTTTCAGTGCAGCCTTAGCAACTAACCTACTTCATTTCCGAAGATACTGCAATTTGTTCTACTTACAGGAAAATTAAATGTCACAGTAATTTCTTTAAATAATTTTAAAAATAAATGCTTTCCTTTCAGTCATTTCCCCTATATCCTATGGAAAAACACAGCTTATTTTGAAATTGAGTACCAGCACTTAAAATGTGTGTAAATTTAGCCATTACTTCTGAATATGAATTATCTTTTATTGTAGATATGAATATTTGCTGCTCTAACTGAAGCCAGCAAGTCTGAATACAAAGCATGGGTGCAAACTAGGGGATTTTAGGAATTTGTCTGAAAACATTAATTGACTTAAGCTGAAAAGATGATCCCAAACCCACTCAGGAGGTATTCTTTCCATTGCTTTTAGGCATGATAGTTAATGCTTGTTAGAACACAAGAAAAAAATTACTTTAGCAGTCTGAAAAAAAGTGGTAATTGCCTTTAGCCATTCTTCAAACTAGTACAACTTAATTCTGAATTTTCTATAGAGTTTTTAATGAATCATAGAATCAAAGAATATGCTTAGTTGGAAGGCACCCATCATGATCATGGAATCCAGCTCCTGGCCCTGCACACGATCCCCCAAGAATCACAGCATGGGACTGAGAGCATTGTCCAAAGACTTCTTGAGCTCTGTCAGGCTAGTGCTGTGACCACTGCCCTGTGCAGCCTGTTCCAGTGCTCGGCCACTCTCTGGGGGAAGAACCTTTTTCTAATATCCAACCTAAACCTCCTTTGATACAATCTCAGACCATCCCCTTGAGTCCTGTCTCTGGTCACCATGAAAACATTGCCGAAAGTGATATCTTACAAAAATGGAATGATAAGTTCTCTGTTTTCACACAGTAACAAGTTCTGGAGAGTGACAGGGTTTGGAAGCACAGGTTATCTTACAAGATCAGAGTCTGAATTTCAAACTCATGACTGAACCTAATTCTCAGTGCTATATTTAAGTGGCACTGGTCATCCTGTGAATAAAAAAACCCTGATGTCATAGCACAAAAAGAATTTGAAATGTAAATACAAGGCACCTTGGACTTTTTTTACAATAGAGTTTATAAGAAAACATAGAGTAACATGACATTTTCTTTCCTAGTTTTTGAATTCACAAACTAGAAACTTCTAGTTGCTTTGTAAAGTAATTTGAGATTAAGATCAAATAATGCCTAGAGATAACTACGAAAAGTGTAAACCAATGCAGGTATGAGTTTTGCTAATTGGAATGTTGTTGGATAATTTCCCTTTTTTTGATAAGAAACTTATCTCTCTTCTAGGTGCTATCATAGCTCTCTGTCATCTGCAATAATACAAGTTAAAATACATCTTGTTGTGAAATCTCCTTTTTCTGTGTCAAGGTAGTTAACAGCTTTTGTTAGGCTTATTAAGTGAGGCACACAAAAATGATGTTTCCATATGTATCCTAAATCAGTGAGAAGTAGATTAGCAATTTTTAGAATGGTACTTAGAGAGATACATTGTCAGCACATCAAAAGGGAAACTCTCAATGAAGAAAGGTAATCATAATTTTTCTTTCAGTTCCCAAAAAATGGGATCTGAGCATGAATGGGAGTGTTTGGATTTCTAGCAATAACTAGGAATGATTTTAGGAGGCATCCTGCAAAGCTACAGTCTTTTTGTGTACCTATGACCCTGTCACCTGTACAACCTTGCAGAAATCATAAAAGTTTGCAGAAGAGTTGTGAAATAGAAGCATGGTGGAGAGATTGCTACAGTATCTATGGCAAGCCTGGGGACAACCTTATTGCACTTTTGCAGTTCAGGGGTTGAAATAACATGCCCTCTAAGACTGCCACTTAATACAGCTAAACTATTGCTTTGTGTGTGAGTGAGATCATGCATCATTAACTATTGTGGATCTAGTCCATGCAAAAGTGGGCAGTCAATTCACTTGTCACCTGCCAGCACAATCCCTGTCCTGGTTGCTCCTTCTTGTTCTTTTTCACTTAAGTTATGGTTTCTGTATTGATTAAAGAGTTTATCTCTTTGGATCTCTTTGTACAACATCTCTTTTGTTGCAGGCTTCTAGATGTTGTGATCCTTGGAGATGATGATAATAGTATTTAGAATCATAGAATTGCAGAACCATTGAATGGTGTGTGTTGGAAGGGAACTTAAAAATCATTTCATTCCAACCCCCTGCCTTGGGCAGGGACACTTTCCACCAGACCAGGTTACTCAGAACCCCATCCAGCCTGGCCTTGGACACTTCAGAGATGCAGCATCCACAGCTTCTCTGGGCAGCCTGTGCCAGGGCCTCACCATCCTCACAGTAAAGAATTTTTTCCTAATATAATGTACACTCATTCAGTTTGAAGCCATTCCCCTTAATTCTGTCAAAAATCCTCTTATAAATAGTCCCTTTCCGTCTTTCTTGTGGGCTCCTGTCAGGTAATAGAAGGCCACAATTAGGTAATAGATCGTAGGATCTATTCTCAGCTGGTGCTGGTTATAGGTTTTTCCAAGTGCATCTCATCTTCCACCTTGATGGCATTCTTTCTTTAAATTATTAGTGCTAACATGGAAAGACTAATTTTTGAACTCTTTAAAATAGATTATTTACTGAAGATGAAATGCCAAATAACTACAGACAGGAGGTGTGCAATAGAGAAATTAGCTTGAAATCAATTATACTAGGAGAGAGGAGTGGGGAATAGCGTTTTGAAATTTTACTGGTTTAATGCTAGGATTTAGAGAAGTTTATAAGAACTGTCCTTTTCTGTAGAAAGTGAACTTTTTTAAAGTAAATTTTTGCTGGTTTTTCAGTAGTAGGAATTTTTAATTGTGGACTTTAAGAGAGCAATGAGGTGGCATCAAGAATGGTAAGGAGTACCATTCCACATCTCTACTTGAGGAAAAGGGGTTTTGGTGTCTGAACCAAAACTGTGCTCTAAAAAATCAATGTCTAAATGGCAGAATAAAATACAAGGGTGGGAATTTGTTAAAAAAATCCCCAAAACCTTCAGTCAGAAATGTCTCTTGTTGTAATACTTAACTTTATTAACAGTCTGTGTCAGCTCTTTTTGTTGAATGACTCACAGGATTCATGCTTCAAAAGAAAAGTAGCTGTATCTCCATATATTCAACTATATGACTATTAACAGAAAAGTATTGTTATTTCTCAATGGAATCAAGTTTTGCTAAAACAGTGTAGTATAATCCTGAAATGAAACCATTTTCTTACTTGGGTGTAGCATGCATTCAAATGTCAAATATAGACAAATAAACAATAACTAAAATTTGGCCTGGTTTTGGAGGGGACACAGCTAATTTTCTTCCAAGTAGCTGGTACAGTGCTGTGTTTGAATGTAATACAAGAGTAATGTTGATAACACAGGCATGTTCCTGTTACTGCTGAGCCAGACTTGCATAGCCTCAAGGCCTTCTCTGCTTCTTGTGCTGCCACCAGCAAGAAGCCTGGGGGGCACAGGAAGCTGGGAAGGATATGACCTGGACAACTGATCCCAAACCACCAAAGGGATATTCTACACTCTCTGGTGGCACTCTCAATAAACAGCTGGGGGAAAGCTGGTTTGGAAGCCCCTGGTCAGGAGCAAGCTGAGCATTGGCCATTGGTGAGCAGTGAGCAATTGCATTTTACAGCTCTTTTTTTGTATATTCTAATTCTGGTTTTGTTGTTGTTGTTGTTTTCTGTCCCATTTCTTTTCCGTTAAACTCTCTTTAACTCAACCCATGAATTGTACTTTTTTTTTCCTAATTCTCTCCCTCATCCCAGTGGAGGTTTGGGAATGAGTGAGCTGCTCTTTGGTGTTTAGCTTCCTGCTGGGTTAAACCATAAGTGAATTCTAAAGGAAAAAAAAATGTTGAATTGTTGAACTGTTATTTTGTGAAGAAAGATTATAGGGAGAACGTATGTTTAGCTTAGTTTAGGAATGACTGAAAATTAACAGCATACTCCTGATATGTTTTTATGGCTTTCAAGTGCCATGGTAATAAAAACCAGTACTGTATAATAAATACCTGGTATCAAGTTGTGGCAAATATTAAAGAACAGCATGTTGTGGAGTGGTACAAAAGCCTGTGACTTAGAAAAACAAGAGATTACAAGGCCAGCTAGAACCAACATAATAGTGATGAGTATAATGGTTTTCTTTCATCACTTAAATAGGATGAAATAAACTGATACAGGTTGTCATTTGCCTCATCAAAATGAACACCATCATTTTAAAAGGATGCTAACTGGAAATGAGTCTGCAAGGTAGGTGAATTACTTAATATGTGTTAGCATGAAGCATATGCTAAGTATTGTTGATTGATTAGTAAGAGGAGAAAACTGAACTAACCAGCAAGAAGTGAAGCGATTCAAGTGATATATATTAATAACATGTATTAATTTTTAGTAACAACTGTGAATTTTCTGTGGCTGGCCTATGTTTTCACATGTACAGCTAATTAATATCAAGATTTCTAAGAAGCATTTTTTAAACTGAAATAAACAAGGGCAGTAAAAGTTCAGCATTTCTGCCGTTGTTTGGGAGTTTTCTTGACTATGTTTGAGACCAGAAGGTGAAATATATTTTTACAGAGTAGCAGTTTTCAGGTCCTCTAAGGAAATGAGTTCAAACATTCCAGTCTCACACTTTCCATCTTCCCTTTCAGAATCTAAACACACTCTCTGGAGGTGTTGCACAGCATGAAACCATGTTGGTGTTGTTTTAGGTGCATAGTTTCTCTGTGTGTGCACACAGCCAAACAGCTCCAAGGCCCTAGCATTTGTGGCTGCTTTGAAATCCAGCTCAAGGCAGATGAAGTTGGTTATTTGTTATGGTAGTGGTTTCTTCCTGTGTTACCCCAGCAGGAACCTCATGACAGAATGCAGTTACTTGTTTCTTTTCTTTAAATGTTGCTTCAGTTAAGATGAGGCAGTTTAAAATCACACTGCTTTAGAATATCTGAAATACAAGGAAAATTCAGTCAGGAGTTGGGAGCAATGAAATGTGAAGGAATTGTTAGACATGAGCTGAAATGTTTTTCCTAGTGTAGTGAAGCCTTAACAGTTCCTGATAGAAATGTTTTTCTTTTCTTAAAACAATGGAGGGATGGATGAGTAGCTAAATGCCATGGCCTGGCTGGGCAGTAGGAAGTCAAATATTGTGACATCTCACTATCAGAGGTAAATACTCAACTTTCTCTTTTACCTGTTCAGTCTAGAAAGCAGAAGCATTCGAGAAACATACAAGTAGGATAAATTTTATTTTGATTGATAACAGGTGAGGAAAAGTTGTTTCTGTAGTGGTGTCTAAATTATTTTGGCCTGCATATAAGAAATGAGAATTTATTTTCTTTTTTAACAATAATGGCTTCTCATCTCCGTTGTAGCATCTCTCTTTTTATTTCTTTTTTTAGACAAGCAGAAATTATATGCATGAACAGTATTAAAATCCTCATATGGTAAGAATTGAGTTAAAACTAAAACTGCCAAAAGGAATGATTTCATCTTATAATACATGCCACTTTCCAATAGCACATTGAGTTTTTAGATTATTTCCCTGATAAATTATTATTTGACTGTTGAGTAATTATCTATTCACTGTGGTATAGTGCCTTTATGGGTAGCATAAATAGCATATGCAAACTTAGTTCTTTCACAACCAATCATTTCTGCTAATTTGGCCGCTTCAATTTAGCCTTTATTCCAGCCTAAGTATCACCATTATATTTAGGCCACTTATGTCTCCAAAACTAGACTTCTCTGTATAATTATAATTCGCATTTCCTTCTAAATAACTAATAATTGAATCTTTCCTGGATAGTAAATACCTTAGGATTAAATCTGAAAGTTGGTGTTTTTTTGATCAAGATGGAGTTGTTCCTGATAACCAGGAAAAAGGTCATATTGAAAAGTTGGTTTGCTGCAGGCCCCTGTTGTAAAAGGAAAGCACCTTTTTATTATTCAGTGACAATCTTTGAATTAGTCCCCCTGCTATCAGCTAACACATAAAATATCAGCTGCTATATTCTGGTTTGTGGTCCAAAGCTGAGGACCTACAGCACAGTTTAATATTTCCTGGCTGCGAGTGTGCCACAAGGCAGGAGACTGAATGAGCCTGCAGATTTTGGCAGGAATCAGCAAATGGAATGGGATGCTCTGTGCCTGATCAGCCCATGTACTCCGTTCCAGTTGTTCTCTGTGGGAGTGCTGGTGCTGTGCTGGAAAGCTGGCACCACCACGGGTTTTGATTTCATCCAGGTCGGAAAATAAAGTGTAAAATCGGGAGCAGAAAATCTGCCAGAGGGAAGGAAGTGTGTTTTCCTGGGACCAGAAAGTTCTCACTCAGGCAGGAGCCAAAACAATGGCAACAGTGAAGACAGTGGTGTAGGAGAAAACGGCATTTTTGGGACAGAACCGATTATATAATGCAAGCACATCTAGAACGTACATGTGAACAACGTAAGGGACTGTTAGGAGGGGGAAGAGGGCAGAAGTGAACAATGCTAACAGGAGGAGGCATACAGAGTTCATGACATGTGAATGAGTATCAAGTGGAGGACAGGAGATATTGAAAGTTGGACAACAGAGCAAGCTGAGTCCCATCTTTGAGCCCTGGCAGGGGGCTCACCATTTGGGAACAGCAGAGATTTCTGAAAACAGAAGGAACTGTCTGAAGGATTTATAGAAAATATGGGAGAGGAAAGAAAGGGAAAAACAAAGGCCTTCTGGAGATACTCGGTGAATCTGAGTTTGAAATGGGCACAGACCACACAGGTCCCTTGTTCCCATCACCACTGGGTGTGGGCTGCAGGCAGAACCACAGCAAGATAAAGAATAATGAATGACATCTAAATAGCTATGTTCAGACATGCAGTGGCTTTAGGTGGAAAGCCAGGAGCTGCTTAAAATAGTATCTTCAGAAATTTTATGTGTTTGTATCAAAAAATCTTGGACATTTACTATGATTTGGGGGAAGGCGTTAAACCAACACAAAGGTTTTTAATTGGCCCTCCTTAATGCCTGTAAATGTTTAGGTAGGGATTGTCTGTTTCCATTAGGATTCTAAGAACAGAAGTTTTCCTATCTGATTGAAATCAAAGTCCAGTGGAGCAGTTAATGAGATGAAGAGTTGTAATATAATCTTAAGGGCATATTCTCAGATTTTAAACAGAAAGCTGAGTATGAGATTCATTGAGTACTGTGTACTCTGGATATAAATCACTTCCTGTAGCATCCAGTTAGAGGGCTGATCTTTTTTTACCATTCACAGCCCAGATAAAAGTAAAGACTTGCTTGAATTAAGTGTTGACTTTGGATAATTTTGCTTAAATGTTTTTAATAACATTTAAATATTTTATAAATTAAATACTGAACTTTCAAACTGAAAAATCTAAGGCCTTATTTCTATTTCATTTTTGAATCAAAATAACTGGAATGCCAGTGAATTTTTAAAGTTCTTTTAAAGTTAAATTCACAAACTTTGGAATTTAGAAGCTTGGTTGAAAACTCTTTCAGCAGGTCAGCTGCAAAAAAATCCTATACACTAAGTTTCTCTTCACTGATCTGTTAATAAACTGATCTGTGGTCATGCCATATACCTTTTTGTGCTCAGATTATTACTGTTTCCTGTGTTCTTTCTGTTATATACATTAAATATAGATAAAAAATAATAAAAAGTGAAAATAGTCAAATAAATATGTTTGCTTTGGACTCACATAATTTTTCTTTCCCTGTTGATACAGGTATGTATTTAAACCCCTTTAAACACAGTTGAAATGACTGGGATAAATCTATATGAGACTTGAAGAATGTGGAGCCCACAGATATTTGTATCATCTTTTCATTGCTTCAAACTGACATCATTTGGATCTCAGAAGAGATAGCAGCAGAGAAGGATTTGGCAAAGATCACTCTCTCTCTGGGTGTAATACATGACAGTAGCCTGCCTGGGAAGGGCAATTACAACCTGTCCAGACTCCTGAGTGGAATGTTTGCATTAAGTATTTGAGAATTAAATGTGAATACATTGTGAAGGATCTATTTTAAATGCATTTCCAAAATAGTAAGTACAAAGCCCAAGTATATATCCATATGAAATAATTGATTTCCTCAGAACATAATCCCTTCACCCCCCGATTTAATTTCTGTTTATTCAGCTTGTGTAAATCAACTCTGCCTATAGCTATGTGAGCAATTAATAAGACAGATTTCATGCAAACATATGGTCTTGTATGTCTCCTTCAGTCATAACAATAAACAGAAAAAGAGGGATGAAATAAAATTTCTGCAGAGAGGAATGGAAGGCTTTATGAAACCTACAGTACATAACTGTCATAGTACCTGAATGGTAGGTAGATGTCAGGGCTACTAGGTGTGTAATTGCAGATTTCATAACTGAAATGTTTTCTCTTTTGGTCAAACAGAAGAAATATTAAGCAATGGATTTAACATCTCGTTCCTCCTTCAGAGACTTGGGTTCAGTACTGCTCATTATTGTCTGCACAAGTAGCTGGTACCCATCTACTGCAATGAGAAACTCACATTGTATTTTTATATCTGATTCCTTAGGCATGGATATATTTGTTCATGACATTTTTACTGCTATCTCTCCACACAGAGCAACGTTTCACAGTTGTGAGTGGTCTGTCAAACAGGCTATGCTGACTAACAGTAGCATATCTCAAATCACTATTCAGAATTCATTCAACGGGGGTAAGCACTGCATTCTGAATACTGCTAGTTTAGCTTTGGCTGGGATCTATGTTTAATTGATTTCAGTTTCCTATATTTCCTGAGAATAAACAAAGCTTTGGGTATGTGATTATTAAGCTTTTCATGAGGCATATTTATACTTCAGCAGGCTTGCTACTGTTTATGGTCCATTTTCATTATTTTGTGTATATATTAAAAAAATACATAAATATACTCTGTGTATTTATAGTCTTTGTATTAACTGCAGCAAATTCAGCTTCCTGGAAAACATAGGCCAAGACAGAAAATAACAGACAATAATATAAGGTCACTTACAGTGTACGTAGAAATTGTGACTTATGTTAGCTTGTTATAGTAGTACTATGAGAAAACTACTCAAGTTTATAGATCTGCTTGTTAGAGAGGCCAAATGCCTGAAGGTCCTGTTGATTTCTGCTGGGGTGGATATTCAGCACTCCTGTAAAACTCACTTTGTTTGACACAGATATCTTTAAAATGGTCATTGCTTATTTGACAAGGACATGAATATAAAAAAGTTCTGGTCATCAGTTCAGTAGATTCCAGAAGCAAATGGTCTGTTAGGCATTGTCCTCCTATGATTCTTCAAGAGCTCTGCAAGAGCTCTTAATGAACCAGCACGACTCCTTCCAAACCTCTGCTGTTATGGCTGGTGGTGCTGCTGCACAAATATGTTCTGGTGTGATAAGGGGTTATGTAAATTGAAGATCTTTTTTGAAACAGGAGGTGTTTAGTGTTATCCAGTCTCAATTTTGTTTTTGTACATGTTGCTTGCCTCACACACTAAAAAAAAAAAAATTAAGATAAACCCTTTTAAATTATGTATACATTGCTAGTAAAGCAAAGTTGTAAAGGAAATACTGTCTGAAACTTTTAATCAGAATGTATTAAAAGTATGTCAGTTTAAGTATATGTTGTGTCTGGTTTTAAGACCAAAAATCTATCATATATTTCTTGGCCATGTATATAAGATATACTGCCTTGAACTAGGTTATGTTACCCCTTGCTTCAGTGGAAAGGAAATTTTAGATTTTCTATTACTATATTGACAGGGGGAAAGCTCCAGTGTGTTATATCTCTACAAATAGCTACAAATCCAAATCTAAGGTGAAACACCAGCTAAGCTAGGCAGAACTCATTACAGGTAAATAGGGTGACATTTATAAAGAACATGTAACAGAGGTCTGATTTCAATACACCGTGGAAGAGGCTCACTGCCTTGCATGTTTGGGTTATGATTACAGAGATTTTTTTTTCCATGCTTCCCATAATTCCTTATGTGGCTGCCAGAATTGTGAGTGAAGTCTGCACTCAAACTTTCCTCTAAGAAGTATACAAGAACATCGTAGCCCTGTATATGAGGTCAGATGAATCATGAAGATCATGATCATTGAGATCATGAATCTCAAGAAACATTCTGTAGCTAGGGAATGCAGTGTGCATTTTGAACTGCGCACAAAGGATAGGTGCTTTTGGCCTAGTTTCACTTTCACCTTCTGACTCTGACATTTCTCCTGCAGGACACCAACAAAATGGGGCACAGAGAAACTGCAGATGAGCAGGATTTGCAGCAGTGAACACACTCTGAATGCCTGGCACAGAGTGACTCTTGCAGACATGGGTAAACTTTTGTTTTGTATTTACCATCAAGAAGGCATAGCAGGCTCAAACACAAATTCACAGGGATTATGCGTATTTCTTCTGATTTCCAAGCAGTGCCAGCTTGTATTGTGTCTGGTAACTGGTTAGGATTGGATTTCCCCACCCTTACTACATCTGCTGTGATTCACTCTGAGATCCCCTTTTCACATGGGATTGTGTCACTGTGTATGCTGCTGCTCCTCATTTAGTTACTGCTGACTACTTATGTTAATGTTTTTTCCTACCCTTGCACTACACCTCTTACTAATATTATTTTAGCTTTCATGCTGTCTACTTGGCAGTAGATTATAATGAGTTTATTGTTGTTGTCTAGGGCTGTTTCTCGAGTTATTACAGGCTGAGCTTGAAAATTTGCTTTCTGATGGTTCTCTCTGCTTCAATCCTTTCCTTCATCAGATTGCTCTACTAATTATGTAGAGAGAGGTCTGTTTCATTGGTAAAAATCTAGTTTGTTTTTCACGCTTGTTTGTGAATCATAACTTGTGATCTCTCTACCCCACACTGAAACACTGAAACACAGCATTGGGATGCTGCCTCTGTCCTGTGGTGCTGGACAAGGTCATGCTGCATCTTGCTTCAAGCACAAAACCAACCTGCACTGGGCCACCAGCAAATGGTCTTTTCACTCTGAGTGATTGATCAACAGATGCATGATGTCAAATTTCCTTGCAGGAAAAAAAATTCAAAGAAATAATTTTAAAGAAAGAATATTTAACTTTATAGTACTGCTAAAAAAGTTGCATGTCTTCTTATTTTAGAATGTGGAACAGTGATGTTATTTACAGAAAAATCCAGGCCAAAA
>VZRX01001486.1:11576-29634 GCA_013398075.1 Notiomystis cincta
TTTAGAATGTGGAACAGTGATGTTATTTACAGAAAAATCCAGGCCAAAACCTAACAAAAGGTTGAAAGAAAAAAAAAGAAGAAGCCACAATTGATTGTATATTATATATCTTTTAGTATTGACTCAATATTAGTAATTTTACTTCTCAGTAATCACATTTTGAATTTTGTTTTTCATTCCTAGATGGGACAAGAGAAAGCCCATCTGAAATTTTTTGCAGGATGTCCTTCTTCTTTCCAAGTGTTTTCATTTAGAAATGTAGAAATTAATTTATATTTAAACATTTTATTATTTTAAAATGTACAAATTCTTACCATTTATTTTTTATTGAAATATATCCTCTCCTATTTAATTTTTTCAAATATTTTTCCTAATCACAGTAACTGCAGCTTGCTGTAATGAAAACAATGCTTTTCAGATGGTGCTAGATAACATATATTCTCAGCAATGTAAAATCAAGAAATTACTGTTACAAACGATAAATATAGATATGATATTATAAATTACTATATCTAATCTTATCGAACAAGCAAATGAACTCCCCTCTGAAATATAATCTTCAAAACCTTTAGTTGTCCTACAGTATTAAGAAATTACTTTAGGTATTTTTTCTTGTGTATTTTCATTAACAGGACTCTTTTTCATAAATGATGAAGCCTTGAGATGAAAGCAGCATCTTTTCCCCAGAAAAATTAATGTCTTTCCTGGCTCTGTCAGCATGTTTTTTGTTAGTAAATAGCTGACTTGGTTGGCCTAAATTGCCCTGGAGAAGATCATCTTGAATAAGATTTGTCACATTCTGCATAATGCTGAAATCCTTCCCCTGCATTTAGATAAAATTATCATTTCGTCTTCTGAGTGGTTGTGGTGCTGACAGAGGGAATGGCCATGTGCTCACGAATCAGCAAAGCCTGGGTATTAGATTTCTGACCAGAGTGCTACAGTGTTTCAGCTTTTGCTAAAAAAGCTTTTGCTGTGTTTGAAAGATGGATTAACTGTGAAAAATTAAAAATAATTTCCCACTAAAATGACTTTCAGCTTCTAGTGGTTCATATTTCAGGGTCTGGGAGAAAGACGGTAAAAAAATAACTCCAGTGCCTGTATCCTTCAAAAACCTGCTACAAAAGGGAGTTACGCACTTCCCAAAAATATTTTTGTGGCCTCAAACTCTTTCCAGCTAAGCAACTCATCCCTTTGAAGAATGCCTTGGTGGCCCTGGGTAGCTTTCCCAGTGCAGAACCTTGTACATATTTTCTGCTGAACAGGGCAGAAAAATAGCTCAATTTGGAGGGCAGAAAACCACCTGAATAAACCATGCTTCAAGAACAGACATCATTTCTTCTCAGTGCAATATCATACTCTGTTAATGGAAGCATTCTGGTTTCAACACAGTTATCTTTTTCCTGGTAGTAAAAAGAAAACCTTGAAAGCAGATATACCTAGCAATAATTATAAAGTGTTCTTTTGCAAACAAATGAGCTATAGTGGGATACAGTGATAGCACAGCTTTGCTGACCCCTGAGACAGCAGTGAGGTAACAACACCCCAGTCTCACTTCTTTTGAAGGAATTGCAGCAAAAGCTAGAAGGAACTAAAAATTGGATTCTAAAGGGGAACTTTAAACGAAGGTTTAAATCTAAACTTCCTCAGCCTTTGGAGAAATCTGGATTTGGCGGCAAACTCAAAATTTAATTTTTGTCTCATAGAATAATATATACTGCTGGTGGGGTTTTCCTATGGTTTGGGTTTTTTTTCTGGTTGGTTGGTTGATTTGAATTTTCTTTTCTGTCCTTTATTTTTTGGTTTTGTTTCTTTCATTGTATTAGCTAAGATCTGTCTAATTTCCAGGGAGCTGTCTTTTCCTGGTTCTTCAAAAATATTTCCAACCTACTTTCTTGAGTTTCCATTTAAAGTGTTGTAAGGACAATTAAGACAATAGCATTCTGTTGACATTACTGAAATAACATGAAGACTCAAAAAACTAGTGTTTTATTTCATATTCTTTCAGACCAGGGTTTCAGTTCAGTGGAAAGGCCAAAAAAGACTTCCTTTTCCCAGGATGGAGGCAGAGTTTTTGCTGTAATTATATTTTACTCACTGTTCTCCAACATTTTTTCATATGAAGGTAAAGCTGTCAGTAGTCATTTAAACTCTGCCAACTGACTTTGCATTAGAGAAAATGAGGAATTATTGCGCAATTCTTATGGCTCATAAAATGTGGCATTTTAATGTGTATCTGTCTCTCAGGTGAGGATGGTAACAAACACCTGGGGTAAAAAACAGCTCAGCAGTTTTTGCCATTTATTGCTGCAACTGGAGATAGGATGCATAAAAAGCAAACTATGACATTGTGGCCCAAGACCAGTGTGTGGACGTTTCTTCCTAAACAATACTGATGCTCTTTAATTTCACAAGTTCACAAGTTCACATGTGTTTGTGCTGTAGGTATTACTGGAAGTCTTTCAGACTTTTTTTTTTTTAAGCAACTAAGCACTTTTGTTTATGATTTTAATGTTATCAAGGTGATAAAAGATGTATTACAGGATAATATACATATTATATTATACAAAAGATATATACAGGATAACTGATATATCTATATATCTATATCTATACCTATATCTATATATCTAGATATATATGTGAGAAAACTGAGAACTTTGATGCTGAAAAATTACTAAACATGAGACTTGCTTAAAAAAATATTTTCTAAACTACAGACGAAATAATGAGAAAACTGTTTTATTTGTTTGCATCCAGAATAATTTCTATCCCATTTTAAACCCAAGCATTTTTACTTTTTGTTTCAACTCCTAATTAATTGTGTACTAGCCTAGTGCTCTAGCTCTTGCTTTATGGCTTAGAGTCACAAATGTAATCAACAGGATGTGAACTGCAGCTTGCAGATATGAGACTTTAAAGTGCTAAGCACCACAGGCATGCTCCCAACTTGTGATCATATGTTTATTTTTAAACAGAGAGAGGAGTGAAACCATCTATTTGACTGTCAGGATTGGATTTTGAGTATTTTGCGGATTTTGAATATTTTGCAGATTTTGCATCTCAGCCCTCAGACTGCATGCATTATGTTGTAAAAAGTAGAGGAAAAGTATTTTTCCTGGTAAAATGTGGACATTGCAGTGTATTTTTGCTGTCAAGCAGATACCCAAGGAAGGAAATGGATGTGACAGTTCTGCTTGTGGCTTTACCCTACCTTGTCAATAAAGGCATGTTGTTTATTTATTTAGCCTTAAAACTTTCCATTATAAAGATCTCAAATAACTAAACACAGACTCACAGTACTGAAATAGTGCATGCTGAAGGTTACTTGTGTAATAAATATCATACCTGTTAAAAGAATTAGAAATTATTTCTACATTCCACCACACATTCCATCCAGTACCTTTAGTTCTGGTTTTAGGTGCCATCTTTGCCCTTGATTAAGTGGAAGGGTCTTTTTTGCTATTGAACAGCTGCAATTTCTCCACCAAACCACCTTATCCAATCCCTCAGCCTTTCCCTGCCTAAGAGATCCAGTTTTTTGGGTTTTTTTCGTGCTTTCTTCAACTTTCTCATAACTTTTTCATCATTTCTCTCTGCAGTTGGAGCATGGTAATAACATATCCTCTGATATGTGTTTGGATTTAAGTGTTCAGGTTAAGTGAAGGGTGAAGTGAGCAGTCTGGGCACTCTTTTGCTCCTCTCTTTCTTAAATTCAAGAGACATCCTTGGGTAAGGCCACTCCCTAGCAACAAGAGATGCATGCATTACTTGTCATTATAATAAATAATATCTGGTTGTGTTATGGGAAGGACATAGAACTAACTAAAGGAAGGATATAGAACTAAAAAAGCTTCATTTTTTTTTAAAAAGGCATGGCTGACTTGATGACCATGAATAACATTTGTCCTGTAGTCATATGTAAGCCAAGCTAAGTGAGCTATAATTCATGCTAGAAATATTGTCCAAAAAATGGTGTGACTACCTAGTAAAAAATCACAGTAAAATCAGCTATGGTAACTAGGCTTAAGAATTTGCAAATTTCCCTGGTGACAATTTTCATGTTATTGATACATGTCAAGAAAAATCTCAGTGTACTTTTCAGAATGCTTTTTCTACCCAAACGCTTCTACCAAAAAAAGGAGATGGAGTGGTACAAGAAGGACTGGATGGCAGCCCACCTCCTTGGATTTGTAGCTACTTCCCAGGAAGGTAACAACAGCTGTAGAGGCTACTATGATCTCTTGTCAGGCAGAGAGAAAGGAAGAAGCCTTGACTTAGAGAAAAGTATCAATCTTGCCTTGGGCTGCTCCTCAAATTCCCTGGATTAAAAACTAGATCATTCCAAAGCGTGATAGTTTTGGTTTTCTTTAAAGAATTTACACTTTTCATAATTTTTCAAAGTTTATGGTCATTTGAGAAATCCTAAGTTTACTACACCTTTGAATTTTTAAATCATAGACTCATTAAGGCCCCCCCCAAGCCTCCTTTTCTCCAGGGTAAACACCCCCCACTCCCTCAGCTGCTCCTTATAGGATTTGTACTCCAGACCCTTCTACAGTAACTGCCCTTGGCAGCACACAATTATTGTGTTTAATTTTGTTTGCGTTTGTTTAATATATTGGGGTTTTTTTATTTGCTTTTCTGCTTCCTAGCTCTGAACTGTCACTCTGAATTGGATAATTATTCCTCAGGGAAAGTTATTAGTCTCAAGTAAACAGTATTATGAAAAAGAGTAAGAAAAGGAAGTAATTCATAGCTATTTCATCATTCATTCCCAGAGTTTTAGTGGAAATGTAAATTTCATTTCTGAACACAAAAATTTTAAAATACTGTAGAATGTAGAATATGGCTGTGATGACTGCTTTTTTCCAAATGCAGTTGTGCATTTTACCTCAGAGCATAGATTTATACAAAGCAAACAGTAAGGTATCTGGGGATGGGTGCCTGTTTTCAAAAAATTACTTACGCTGTTTAACTAACCATTCTTATTTTTCAAATAAATCACTCAAGTCACTGTAGCAAATAATTTGAACAATTTAGCAGCATTCTTTGAAGTACTATTGATTCAAGCATATACATCTAATGGATCTGTCTCCTAAAATATTCATTTGTGGTGGCTGAGGGAGCACCACTTGTTTTTTAACTTTTTTTTCCATTGCAATAGATGTTTTCCAGACTATGGTAACAGCAAGTAAGCAGCTGAGTTTCTGGTGTGTTCCAACAATCTTAATCTAAAGATCACAAGAAAAGCAAGTATCACAGCCTTTATAATTAAAATCTCATAGAGTGGCAATTTTTTTTGTTTGTATTGGGTGCATCTTTGAACTAACCTTTGTAATTTTACTTGAATTAGTGTTTTGAGAAGCTTGGAAATGGAATATCCAGATTTATTCATAGGAGGAGTTATTTAAATGCTAGATAATGATGTGAAATACTGTGTATATGACCAGCTGTAATAACTACAGATGTCTTATCCTGATATCCCTGACGAAGTTTTATGCTGCTGTCTCTTATTCCTAACTTTGGAGGAAACAGCATCCTTTGATTCTTGAATTGATTTCACTTCACAAATGTGCTATGATATGATGGCAGATGACCAAATCAAAATCGTTATAAAATTAAAACTTAAGATAGAATGTACAATAGCATGTAGCTGCTAACCCTTCAGTAAACCCAGCTTGCCTCAACCTTAAGCACCACAACACCTAGAAACTTATAGGCAATCCCACATATGAATCATCTGGATGAAAAAGCAGAACACTTTGCAAAGACTGCATTTGCAAAAAATCTCCCAAAACCTAAAAAACCAACACACAACAAAACCCCAGCAGGGAGTACAAAATGTACCTGGAATGTATGTCAGGTCACAGCTGTAAAGTACACTCTGTGTATGATCTGAGTTGAAGCAGAAACACAAAGTATAGTGACAAAGAAGGCAACATTGCTTTGCATTTATTTACTAATGCTTACAGAAGTTCTGAACGAAAAGCAATGCTAAAGATTAGCTGCTGCTAGAGTATCTCTTGAGATGACTCATAAGATAGAGCATGGAATTTCAAATGCAAAACAGAAACAGGGGAAAAACTGAGCTTTCTTCTCACATCCTTGTCTCCTCCAGCGGTTTGTTCATGAAATCTTGAATTGCTTGGTGTAGGGGTAACCATTTATTAATTGAAGCTTTCAAAGCTGTAATCCACCTAGAAGAAATGAAAGACCAACAATTTTCCCCAATCAAGGGTTATGTATACATTTCTCTCCCCTTTGAAACATGCCTTTAATAAGTGGGGTTTGTTCAACTCTGTTACTATGTGTGCTGATAATCAGTGGAATGGAGAGATGCAGAAGGTGGAGGAGTTGGATACAAAACCAGTACAGCTTAACACCAATTTTCCAACATACTGAAAAGCTTTGTCTTTTGTCCATTAAATTAAAACCTAGGTAGTGTAATTAGTAGGCTTTAGGTAAAAAATTCCCACTGACAGATGTGGAATTTGACTGTATTATGGTGAGGGAATTTACCTTCAGAATGTGTTTTCATTGTCCAGTTTGCTTAAGTTAATTAAATTCTAATGGTCATTGACAGAAGTAAATAATTCTTGGGAATGAGGAGGATACACAGCCCATTCTCCCTAATGAGAAGTGCCATAGCTTTTATGTTCAGTGTAATCATCCACACATAATTGTGAAAGGTACCTTATCCAGGTTTATTTCCAAACCTCTGCAAGCCAGCCTTGCTGTTGTTCCAGCATTGAAGAGAACAGAACTGATGACTCACATGTTCCAGTATATGTTTTACTAGAGTTTGACTAAGGCTACTGCTAAAGGGAAATCTAGAGGGAAAAGTGAAAACAGATTGCAAAGTTTTCACTAGACCCTCCCAAGCTACAGAGCTCCTGGTCTCCTAAAGTCTGGTAAATAAACTGGAAAGAAAAGGCAAACAAAAAATGTTAGGTTTACCTTTTGTTTTCATTTACATTCTCTGCACATAAGTAAAAAGTTTTAAATTCTTCGGATGGAGGTTTGAGTTCAATTACAGATCTCTTGGAGCCCAGGGACTGTTCACTCACAATATAGCCCTGCAGGTAAAGGCCACCTGGATAATGTAAAATAACATGCATTATACATATTGCAGATACCATTTATAGAATTACTACCAATTACAAGCATACCAACAAGTCTGGCAAATTGGATTTTTAGATTGGTGCCTTCACAGAGTTTTACAGAATTTACATTTTAAAATGTGAAAGTTCAGTTTCTTGTCTTCTATGAAAATTTATTTCAAAACAGTGTAAAACAGGCTTCCTGTCTATCAAATGATGAGCAATAAAGATTAATTTAGTTTTTCATTAAATAAGACATTGCAAAATATTTTTCCTAGCTTTTGACTGCCATTAATAAAACTGCCTCAAGCCACTGTAAAGTTCTTTAAAAGGGGGGCTCTTGTTGCTAATATTTTCTTTTTCTTTCCTTTAAAAAGTAAAGGGATATGAATTTCAATACTAAAAAAAAAAAACCTAAAATCAGGTGTGGTTTCTCCTGCTGCCATTAATAACTGAGATGTCATTGCAGGCCACATTAGCCAGCTGAGAAGGAAAAGCATTAGACAGAATTTGATCTGGACATTTTAATTTTAACTTTAACTGTTTTTTGTTTTTGTTCTTTTTATTTATTTTTTTTCCTCCAGACTTTACTCCAGTGCAACTTAAGGTGCAAGTTCACATGGTGAATACTCAGAAAGATTTACAGAACAGGGTCTGTATTTTTTGGGAGTCTCACATTTAGGCACAAAAGCACCAAATTAATGTTCTAGCATTGAGAATGATATTAGAGAATGAGAATATGTGGTGAAAATGGAAAAAAATGCAGTAACAAGAAAAAAACGCTACCATATAGAAGAATTTTTATATAGTAGGGTATTTAAATACCAAAAGAAAATATTTGGCAGTAGCAGCATAGGCTTCAGTGTCATAAATGCATAAAAATTAATTTCTGCCTTTCTGTTAATTTATTGCTTTTCTCTGGGCAAATCTTAGGTTTGTTTTCATCTACAGAGGAAATCCCTGGTCATTTCCTAAGTATGGCCTTTGGCAGATGAAGAGTGTCATGCAAATGATATGAAATGGAGCACCTTCTGCCTCAACAAAATAGCATAAGCCCTAAGAAATGTTTTTTCCCTTTTGATCTGAAGGCTGCCTAGCAAGCAAAAAGAAAAGTATTTTCTTTCTGGTTCTTCTGACTGCCAGCTTCCTTAGTGCAGGGAGAAAGCATTTGCAGGTCCTCAGTCATCCCCTCTCTGTGTGAAGGGAGCTCTGCTTGCAATTGACCCCAGCAGCATCATGTTGCTGCTTTGGGAGTGGGCAGCCACCCTTTCCTGCTGTGGGGAGGGCTCCTATATGCAGCTTTAGCTGCAAATGACCGTGACCCATCCTGGACCACCAGGCTCTCCTGCAGTAGAAAAGTTCTGCATATTGAGGAGTGGAATAGCTTTAACAAGGCCATGTGAAAACCTGGTAGTTTCAGGGAAACCAGTCTGAGTTCGTGATACCTGAGAATGCTTCCTAACAGGCAGGATTTGACAGCTTTCAGGAGACTGCCATCAGTGGGACTGCCTTAAGCCATCATAAAGTGCTTTAGAAGGGTGGATCTCGTTTCTGATACCAGCTCCTATGGTAATGTGCACAGAATAACTCCATTTCAGAAAGAAAAAAATACAAATGAGGGAGGAAAAGGAAAGAAGACTAGGGTCAGGAATGAGGTGGATAGTGAATAAATAGGGACTGAGTCTTGTTTCCCTTCATTCACCTTCATGGAACAGCATGAATTTCCTGATAAGAAACTCTTGTTAATGGTAAAACTTCTACTTGGAAACTGCAGTGGAACATTTCTACTTCTATAATCAATTAAAATTTAGCAGCCATCCCTACCTCGGGCAGGTGTAGAGCGGAGAGTGGCATAAAAGTATAAACAGCCATCCTTCAGAATGCAGTAGTGCTGAATCCAGACATCTTTGCTCCTGTCCAGCTGGTGGAGAAGCCCCAGGCACTCAGGGTTCTTGATAGCCAGTGGTGGGAGTGTAGTGTTATGCAGTGTGACATCTACCCACACATGGTTCTGTAAAGTAAGCATGTAATGAAATGTTCTTGTAAAAAATTAAGGATGACATGCTGATATGAAAAGGCACAAGCTCTAGTCTTCTGCCAAGAAATTAGCTTTTGTTGTGAAAATCTTTTGAAAAGTTGTGCTGGCTTTGGCTGGAATAGGGTTAATTTTCTTCACAGTAGCTAGTGTGGGGAAGTGTTTGGGTTTTGTGCTGAAAACAATGTTGACAACACAGGGATGTTTTAGTTTTAGCTGAGGAGGGCTTGAACTGAGCCAATGGCTTTCTGCCCTTCATGCCACCAGTGAGGAGGCTGGGGATGCACAAGGAGTTAGTTGTGAGGGAACTCAGCCAGGACAGGTGACCCTAACTGAGCACAGGGATATATATCTCAGACCATACAACATGCTCAGCATATGAAGCTTGGGAAGAAGAAGGAAGTAGGGGAAAGTTTGGAGTGATGGTGTTTCTCTTCCCAAGTACCCATTACATGTGATGCACCCTTGCTCTCCTGGGGATGTCTCAACACCTGCCCATCCATGAGAAGGGGTGAATGAATCTCTTGGTTTCCTCTTCCCCTCTGTGTGGGTTTTGCTTTACCTATTAAAATGTCTTTATCTCAACTCACTAGTCTTCTCACTCTTAGTCTTCTGATTCTCTACCCCCTCAGCCTGGGAGCTGGTGAGTGGGCAGCTGTGTGGGGCTGAGCTGCTACTGGGGTTAAGTTACAATGAAATTCAATACCGAAAATGAAGTTACATAAATGTATATGTGATGGAAAATATCCAAATGTCTGCTCTTGTCTTAAAATAATGATTTGTCTTCTCTGCATCTATTTTATTTTTCAGTACATGTTTTGTAGGTACAAACAGGATTACTTCACAGCTGTATGCATTTTTTTTTAAAAATTGCCTTGTTGATTGCTTGACTTCAGTAGTTTTTCTATAATTGGGCAAGACAAAATTCACCATCTGCTCTCTGGGTTTCAGGGAAAATGTCATGGTGTCTGTCAGTNTCTTTCTGTACGTCTAACATTGGAAATTTTATACAACAGATTATTTATGCATGCGACACTAAAGAAGGACTTTTTGGATGTGTTTTGTCTATGTGAGCCTTTATTATCCTTTTTGGCTCAGGCTGTTTTATTGCTTCTTTAGGTTGGGGTACACACTTTCAATTGTATGATTTATTTTTGCTCTTTTCAAGTATGTGGATTCCTTCATATTCCTTTGAGAAAAGCTCAGGAAGAATATACTTGGAAACAGGTTTGGTTTTGCACTTACAACCTCATCTGAAAGCTAAAGCCAAAATAAATGTTTGATCAATTTTACTTCAATGCAAAAGGTATTAAAGCAACAAAAAACACCTTTCACTGTTTTAAACCTGTCACTAAACACTGCTGAAAGAATCACTTCTGCCACTTTTTTTTTTCACTCATTAATGCAGGTTTTAATTTTTACCTTGCAATTTTCATAGTTTTTAAGTGATTATTTTATTTCATTTGAAAAAAAAAACAATGTAGACCTTGATACTTATTCTTCATTTTGGCCTCCCATTAAAAACAAGTTGGCTCAGCAGCTAAACCTCTTTAAAAAATTTTACAGATCAACAGCCTATTTTTATAAAAGTGGTCTGTCTATAGCAGGAAAGAGGAGGACTCATGGGGCCAGGGAAGGGCAGACTAAAATGTCTTTGACCTCTATGGTTTCAAGTCTGGAAATACTAAAATTGGCTTTTAAATTCCAGTTTGGGGGTCAGCCAGAGACTATTGATACTGAATTATGCTGGGCTGAATAAGGTCTCCTAGTAGCAGCTCAAGATAATTTACGGCTGTATTCTTCCCAGCCACTGGTGCCAGCAGAGAGCATAACAGTGTAAAGACATGGATAAGTCAATTTTTATCAAGGTATTTATTTTTCTTTATCTCTGAAAACACAGACAGTAAGAACTCAGCAATGATGTCTCATTGCCACCCGATATTCTGTTGGAAAAAGTGGGTTGCTTGCAATTGAGGCAGAATTGTGTGTGTCTTTTACCCCAAACAGCATTACCTAAGGCTTAACATGTGCTTGTGAGAGTCATCTCTACCCTTGCTTTGGGGCTGCTACACTAATTTCATGTTATCTTTCCAAACCAGCTTAAAGCTGCTGAGATCTGGAGAAGGGAGCATGTTGATTAATTCTGCCATATGGCAGCAAAGCATATAAGCTGAGTCATAATTCTGTATATGACTCTTAGACTGGGGGTGATTCACAGTCCAACAGAACAAAAGTGTGCAGCTTCCATGTTGCTGTCTGTCCCTGATCATGTACAAATACAGCTACTCTCCCTCTCAGTCTGCTGCACAATGTGCTGTAGACATGCTTCTCACCTAAATACAGCATTACCTGATGGACAGGATGCACTGCTTTATCCATAGCCTCCAGCCACCTATGATATGACAAAAAGTGAGAACAGATTAGTTTGGTAGATCAGAACAAATATGCTTCACTGCCTCTTCTAATTCTTGCTGACACATGCAGCATCTCAAGGGATGCACAATTTTCAGGACATATTCAAGGCTTTAAGTCAGAAGAGTAGTGGATTAAATCTAAATAAACATTGCTGACTCTCAAAAATTTAAGTCTCAAAGCTTGCTGTATAACACATCATAATAAATAAAAGCAGTATTGCAGATAAGGGAATCTTTATATCAAAATATATAGTTCAAAATATAGTTCAACATGTCAGGCTAAATGATTCCTCTCCTGGTCTTTGTCATAATGCAGATAACGAATTCATGAGAAATGTAAAAACCCCATAAATTGGAAACTACAGAATGAAGCAAGCTATTTGTTGGAAAAGTTATTCTCTTGTACTATGGATGATATAAAATTTGGAAATGGAAAATGCTCTGCTATTACAATGGTGGGTTATGTTAAGTATTAATATGATATAAAAAAATGGATGTATGAATACCAAAATGTCAACTTAATTCACAGTTTTATTTTTCTGACAATTCACAATAAAATAAAGAGGAAAATAAGATTTGATTTTAATACTTTTTGAAAGTTATTACTCCATTGCTCATATTACAGGTGATTTTAGTCTCTTTGTTTTGTCAGCTGTTGTCTTTGGGAACTGCAGAACAGCATTTTTAAAGTCTAACTCTGTGTCAAACCCAAAGACATTGCCTCTTATCATAACCAACATGCTTTTGTGGCACATTTGCATTTTAAAATACTAAAATGAAAATGTGACAGAATGATAGAAAAGGAGATGAAGATGGGATTGTATTACTAGCACTGTCCTTGCTGGGGAGAACAGAGACTGACAAGCAAGTTACTTCCACAGGAAAATTTACACTTCCATTTGATATAACAGTGGGAGAGAAGGCATGAAAATAGGGGTGAAGTTTTTGTTCTCAAGATAAATCAAGAATCCAGAGGGGTAACAAAACCTGAACATTAAAGATTTTATATAAAAAAACCCCTATGAAACTAAAAAATAATTTTTGAAGCTTCTGCAATTGAGAATTAGAAACATTGTATTCCCTTAAGTTGCTGATAGATTTTTAATTTTTTTCTCTAAGGATCAAGGTAGGTGTTGTGAACATCCTCCAAAGATTCAATCTCCTTATTCCCACACTGGAATAACAAAACAGATGCTGTTAAAATGAAATATCATTTACCTCTTCATTTCTTGGTTGGAAGTTGCACAGAAATAGAAAATCCTGTTTCCAGCTTGAGGTATACATTTAAAAACAAATGGTTTACCCAGACTGGTGTCGACACCAATTTCTGCTCCTTCCAGCCTTGTTACTTCCAGGGGTCTGCACTTCCCTTCATCCTGCAATTAGAAAGAAAGAGTGCCCAAATTCAGAACAAATATGAAACTGACCCCTGTGAGTGACAAACTAATCAAACACTCTCTCAAATTGCATCCCTATTTTTGCTCTTTTCATTGTTTTTGGTTCATCTAGAAGCCATATCTGCATGCAAAAAAACTTTCTATGTATCTGTAGATATACCAAACATTGAGGGTGCAGCTGAGTGATACCTGGATTTTCAAAGTGCCCTGAAGAATTTAGGAACCTGGGTCTCTCTGCTAATCAACGTAACATTTGCAGTTTGGTTTATGCTGAAACCCTCGACTTATATGAGTAGAAAGAGGCAAAAAAGATTTAAATTTTAAAATAATGAGCATAATTTCAGTTCCTTTGGAAAGAAAGTTGCTGTAAATAAAATTATGTTCATAAACCTTCTCACACAATTCAGACAACCTTCAATGGAGAGAGCTTCAAAACCCTTTTGCTTGTTTCTGAGTGTGTCAAAGCTCATTGAGACTGAAGGGCACTGCCAGTGTCTTTCTCTGTGGTTAGTAATAAAGAGCCATTAAGCTCCTTTATGCACATGGGTAGGTGAAGCAGTTTATCTCCACATTTTCCCAGCCCAGCTCCCCTTAAATACATGTCTTAACTCAAAACAAAGGTGCACACATCTTCATAGACAGTGAACTCTAGCTATGTTTTAAAAAATATTCTCAGCCCGTTCTCCTTAAAGATCTATGACTGGAGCTCTAATGAGTGCATCAAATTTGGCAAGGATAAAATGAAAAAAGAAAGTTAATGCTCAGGCCTATGAAGAGCATTAGTGCTGTTTGCAAAATACACAGATGATGGAGTCTCATAAAACAAAATTGGTTGATTGTTGGGAGTTAATTAAATTTTGTCAGTAGGAGCTAAACTGTAATTTTCCCATATAATTTTTTCTTAGTGTAAAAATAAACATACAGAGCCTTCCATAAAAAAAAATGTACCTGTGGGAATTAATAGTTAAATAGTTGACTGTATTCTCACTGGCATATGTAATTACCTCTTTGTCATACATAATTCTTCTGTAGCAACAAAATAGCCCCTAATAATGCCAGTAGTATAAATAAACATTCATGAATACATTTCTTAAATTTTTACACTTTCTTGTCTTCCTATTTTTTTAATGTTAAACTGAAGATTTTTAATGTAAAATTGAAGAAGATTAAGGCAATCCTGAAAGTTGTCAGTGCTGTGTGACTACTTTACTTATAATGCCTTCAGACACAAAATAACATTTCAAAGACAGCATAACCAAAATATGCATTCAGGTCCAAATCCCATTCCTAGAGCAAAGAATGGTCAGTACTGTGCCAAGGAGGTATTTATTATTCAGTAGGATCCTGTCCATGGTCCTGCAGGCAATGGTCTCTTTAGATACTGAATGACTGACCACTATTACTGCACATTCCTATAAACTTATTTATAAACATTTTCTGTGGTGTCTGTGTAACTAGAGATTCTGTGGCACCAAGAATTATTTATGTTCACTGTGTTTCAAATACATCTAGGAAGGGAATAAGAGATATTTGAGGCATTTAAAGGGAGACCAAATGGCCTTCACTGACTAATAGAGTCAGTGCTCCCCTAATTCTGATAATCCAGACCAGAGAATCATAGAGTTGTTAAGGTTGGAAAAGACCTCCATAATGATGATGTCAAACCATTAGCCCAGCACGATCTTGTTCACTGCTACCACCATGGCCTGTGTACCACATCCACACATTTCTAAGGGGTGTTTTTTCACTCATTGGCTTTCATGAATAAGAGATCATTACTCTGGCAAATATCCCTTTGCTACAAAAAGTGCCACAGGTATACTGCCGAAAAAATAATTATAAAAGTAATTTCTTATGCCTGAGACTGAAGTGCAACCCATTGATGATACTGCCATTAAGGAACCTGATATACCTATATGATGCAGCTTGAGATGATCATATGTTTTATACAGATTTTAAATGAACTGACTCAGACTTTAGCTACTACTGTTCCATTCTGTACTAAACTAATAAATATTTTTTTCTTTCCTCAAGGTTGTGATCAGCTACTGCATGAATTCTAGGCAGTCTTCAGTCTCAAACATGGATGAAGTTCTCTAGGTAGAAGACAGGAAGCAGGTGTTTCTTTGGTAAATGCTATTCTGTGAACAGGAGAAACATCTGAAGTAACAATCCCTATATTTCTTGTTTTCCTAAAATGATCTGAGTTTTAGATTAAATGTTTCTGCAAAAAAATGTAGAGTACTAAACAATGTATAATGATGAGAAAATGAAATCAGAAAGAAATAAAAATAGGAAATTAGATGTCTCCTTCCTATATTGTATCACATGCTCATTAAGGCAGTGCATGTAGCCCTATTTAATTTGGTACAGGTAATTCCAGAACTCCAGTAATGCCATTCATAGTATGTCCTGAGTGCTTCATTGTACTCAAATTCTGTTTAAGCACAGTTATATTTGCTATACTAATTAAGTTTCTTCATGTATCATTAACAAGCAGCTGAGGAAGTATATGTACATTTCATGCTATCAACAGTAAAAAAGTAATAAGTAACAACATGAAGAACTCAGAACTGAACTTGAAATTAAGATACAAAAGAGTCTGCAACTACTAGTAAAGGAAATGAAAGTAACTTTACAGAAAACAGTATCAAATCCTAGAAAGAATCTAAAAGACAATGTGAAAACTGAGCAGTGCTAGAAAGCAGAAATGGAAATCTGGCTAGTTTGAGAGACTGGCAGTAGGAAGTGTGAGGCAGCTGCCCCAAGGTCACTGGTTCAGATTGGTTCCAGGTCAGTAGGAGCACGACCAAATTTTTGAATGTCTTTCAAAAATATCTTCCTGTATGTGTCCCAGTGTTCTTAAAATAGACATCTCTTAACTGAGTCAGGAAACAGAATTTTATTTTCTTTTTGCTTATTTCTCATTTGCCTAGCTTTATCTCATAGCTGATGTGCCCACAACCCTCCCTGGCATTTTCACCATCTGTTATTTTCTTGTTTTCTCTGACCAGCTACTCCTTGAGGTTTCTTCACATTCCAGTTGGTCCAGTTGGTTCTTTACTTGAAGTTGAGTAATTTGCTGCAATTAATTGCACAAAAGGTAAGGAACAGTTTGCAGGACCAAGTCTCACAGGAAGAACTATTGATTGAGTTAAAACAACTTGAATCAGATCAAATAATATATCTGTGTATGACTTTCTCTGGGTCAGGGTGTGCAATTTTTTAAGCCAAAATTAACATGCATATCATCAGCTAGCATCATTTCTCATTTCTTAATAGCAATAATACAGAAGATGTATTGGAGACAGTGGATTCAGCACGTTCTAAAATGTAAATTGAAAAATATATTCTGGAGCCATGGGAGTCATGGAAAACGTGAAGAAATCAGATTATACAAGGCTCTATACAATGTGGCAGCTTCCAGACCATGGTGATACAGCTCCAAGCAAGAATGAAGAACAAATAGAAGTGATACCTTTATGAGCAATGGCTCAGACCTAAATCTATTTCTAGCTAAGCTGTTGCAGTGACCCAGACTATCTTGGATGATGCAGAATGGGTTAATTTCACTGCGCCGGACTCTGCCTCAGAGGATAGATTCAAAAAAGAGTCCACAACATAAAAATTCTTAACCCCTGAGGTCACCTGTGCCTGCCTCCTCTGTTTCAGAGATTCAGGCCTCTCACAGGACAGCGTAATTCAAGATTATCTTTAGCTGTACTACCATTTGTAACTTAGGCTAAGTTCCTCCCCTGAGAAGTTTCTATTAGTTCTTTGCCACGCGTGTCACCTTTGGATTGGCTCTCTCTATTCTACCTCTCTCACTTTGTAACCCTATAAAAACATGTAACAAAAGAGTTAAGGGGTCTTTCTGTGAGCTCCCCTTCAAGAAAATAAACTTGGAATAAAGCTACAGAAATTCCAACTCTTTCCTCCTTGTCTTTGCTCCTGCCGAACTAAAGCCAAGAGACTGCTTGTTGCAAAGGGCTTCGGGCCAGAAGTGACCCTCTCTCGACCCGACGCCGCTGTCCTGTGAGGGTGGCTGCCCTGGGTCGAACGGCCAAGCCAGAGCAAAGCAGCAGGCAGTGCGGCACTAAGCCTTTTATATAAAGTGATTAGGCTTAGCAATGAAAACATAGGCTCATTCAAGAGAACAAAGGACAGAGTATTTGTCATAGATTGAAATGCTGTGAAGGTTCTGCAGGCAGGGGATTTCCTTCTTGGTGTAATAATTGAACTCTATATAAATGAAAATCATTCAAAAGCATTTTTTTCCTTCTCTCTTCTATTCTAATGGAAACAGGGATATGACCTAACATCTAATGATTTAGGTGATGTAATAGCTATTTACCAGGTTGGGGTCTAATTGTTTTGGATGATAAGAAATGCATGTCTTTGATCTCACTGCCCTCCCCTCAGCTTTGAGACACTTAGTTACTCACACTATGCCTGAGGGCTTCCTAGAGGCATTAAACTTGTGAGCTTAAGAAATGCAAATCATAATTCCCTTTAAAAGTGACATTGTCATAAATAAGATCCGGATTGACTTTTGTATTAGTTAAATAGTCCCCAAGTTAATGAATTTATATGATTATGTTATGTTTCCAAAGTTAATGGAAGGATTTTATGTTCTGGTTGAGGGTGACAGGTTATTTTAGAATGACTTGTTGTAGTTATGATTATTAAAAAGAGTTTGTACGGTTGTAAAATATTAATGCATTAATGTAGTTAAATGTTCTATTTAGTTGAATGGGCCAAGATGGTGCCCAGGGGAAAATTCTGGAAGTTGAAGCTAAGGGGAGGGGGAGTGCTGGGCTCCAAATTAACATAAAGGGATAAATCACTCAATCCCATTGGCCCTGAACTGTCCAACCAGTTTCCCTAGACACATGTGAGCCAACCAAGAGTGACATGGTGGACCGAGATGGGCGGGAACAACTGAGCAGGGCACACCCCTTCCCAGGGGTATAAACCTGGGAGTGTCCGCCTCCTGGGTGTGCCTTTGGCCCCAGCCACCGGTGGCTATGCACCTGGCACGCTGGTGCTGTCCTTTCCCTTTGCTTCTTATCTTCGGCAGCTCGGCTTTTCGGTTCCTTATTGTTATTT
>VZRX01001487.1:0-12492 GCA_013398075.1 Notiomystis cincta
TATATATAATAAAAAGTATAAAATAATACTGCTTGTAGGAATGGGAGAAGGGATAAATACTTTTTTGGTACATATTTAATAAAAAGCATTTTGTAAGGTGGGAAAACAACTGACTAGAAAATATAGTTCACTTCTTTCTTACTGGCATGAGTAGAAAAATAGAGTTACTGAGAATGAATTATTGTTTTAATCTGTTTTTGTGAAAACAGCCTGGGATGTCTCAAGACAACATTAGCAGCATTGGGGGTGAGAATTTCTCCTCTAGTTCTGAGGAGTGCATAGTGTGTGATAACATTCCTTAGCTATCATCTTAAGCAAGAGGATATGGTCACTGGCAGACTTGAAGTTTACCTGTGCCCTAATCTGTCCTGGTAGTGAAGTTTATAGTATTAATAGCATTTTTCAAAATCAGTAGGATTTTGAATCACTGGGAAGGGAAACAAAATAGAATTCCCACCTAATTTTAATCTTGATAACCATGAAGATAAAAGTGTAAGAAGGTCTGATGATGGTTTCTTTTTTTTTTTTCCTAAATTTGGGTGGGTTGCAGTGTTATGTACCCAAGATAATAACCCTCAGAAGGTAAAAGTGCTGTTTGTATATGATGAGTGTGACCATAGCTGTATATAATATGTGTGTTGAAACACACAATTTGGAAACTGGCTGGTTTGCTGAGAACAATTGTATCATGAAGTAGAAGTTACACTCCACTTGTTTTAAACAAACAGAGTTTGATTTTGGTCTTCGTGCTTTGTTCTGAACTTCCTCCATATACAAAAGTTCTGAGGCCAATTTTTACATGATGTTTATAGTGATATAAAATCTGACCCGGGCTTGGCTTCTCTGATTATACAATTGTGACAAGTTTTGACTTTTCGGATGAAGCACATAATATCTGGTTACCATGCCAGATATCAAAAGAGGCCTGCTAAACTATCAGCACATATAATTGAAATCCTTAGATAGGATACATGTCATGGATGAAAACAAGGATTTTGCATGTTTTGTGAGGTTTTTAAAGGTTTTTTGTGTATTCTTTGTTAAAGGACTGTAACGAAGTAAAATGACTAGTATATTAGAAAAACCATGTCTAAAAAAGAGCAGTCATTTTCCTTGGAGAAAGGTTGTCACAAATTTAAAGACTAGTTAACTGGAATTATGTGTTTGTGCTATTCAAATATTGCAGTTTTCAGGTGTGGTGTTGGCTGCTAAGTAATCTACTCATGTTTAGTCAGAGTACATCTGTTCTATATAATTTTAAACATTTAATAAAATATTTAAGACTAATGGTCCAAATCCAACAGTAGCTAAAACAGTGACACTAATTACATCAGATGTAGTTGGGTCAGTGAAGCTTACGTGTCAGTCATTCTTTTGCGCTGACCAAACTTTCAATACAGGAGCCCATGTCTCAGTTGGCCTCTGGAAGAGTTTGTTTCACAGCAGAGTGTGGCCTTCCAAAAGCTGGGAGTTGCAGCTGTATTTTCATTCCATGTACTACTTTGCTTTCTTCTGTAAGCTGCATTAATTTTATTTCCAGTTTTTGCTGCTTTATATGAACTTTGTGACGGGAATGGCTATTTAAGTCACCTTGATTCTAGAAACTTCTTTATATTATGCCATGCTATGGCTAGCAAATATGATATGCCTATCAGGTGTGGGTAGAGTGAAATAGTTTTTCATATGAGTATTTAGGAAATAGTAGTAAAATAGTGCTCATTAGTACCTGCAATGATAACTGGTAAAAGTTGGAAGCAAGAAGTTGAGGTGCTTTTTGGTCATTAAATTCTTACCTTGTTAATCTCACCAGTGTTAGCAGCAGACTTCTGTTTTTCCTGGTAAACTATTACCCTATTACCTTCTGCTTTCCCTGGTAGTCTCCCAGATTTGTGGGGCCTGGCTGCCTCGTTGGACTGTCTGTTTTCTAGAAATTCTGAAAAAGTGCCTAGAAACGAATGTTTGCCATATTCCATATGTGCTGATCAGTCACACAGTGGACATGTTGGACTGCTTGTAAAGCAAATGCTGGCCTGTTTGAGTTTACTAAATGCATAAGGAATTTGAACTCCAACCTCACACTGACCCTATGGTACTGTATGTGTTGTTCAGTCAAAATTATAGTGATTCCATTAAACCCTCAGTTTTTATACCACTTTAGTGAAGCTTATACAGTTCTGTGGAATAGAAGTAAATCACAAGTAAGAAAACAAGCAAAAAAAAATGCTGTGCTTCGGTTAGGAAAAAAAACGACTGAATGAGCTGAAGATCAGGGCAAAGAGATCAAAGAGAATGAATTCAAAATTGAAGACATGAAAACTTTTCAGGCAAAATCAATTAAAAAATGTCTATTAAAATTTGTTTCATTGAAGGGACTGGACTAAAACAACAATATAAAATTCCAAAGGAGAAATTATTAGGAAGGAAGAAGTAGTTCTTTGCTTAAAGAAGTTTGAAATAAAGTAGAAACTCTAGGGCTTTCTTCACATAAATGCCATACTAAACAGAAATCCCAACTTTAAAGAGTACCTACCAGTACTCCTAATCACAGTTGGCCCATGTGTTAACTCTGATGTAAATATGCTGTAAAATGTCAACATTCTCCGGAATTACTCTTGGCTGTGCTTGGACTGAGCCAGCCTCAATGTAGTTGCTGCTTTTGTGGGCAGAAGTCATTGCTTTGTGAAAGCAAATGAAGCAGTTTTCCAAGACCTGCTCTCCAGAGCCCCAGACAGTGACAGCAGTCTCTTCATCATTCTTCACTGACCTAAAGGTTAACCTGTCCAGAGGCTTGCAAAGTCTATACAGTGAAGGAAAGCTTTTTTAGGATGGGAAACAATATATCTGACAAGAGGAGGACAACAGAGAATCCAGAAGTTTTGAGGGAACGCATGTAGTGACGTTTATGGCAAATCTTTAGAAATGTAGATCATTATATTGACACTTTGGCTGGTATTTCTTTACCTTTTAATCAAGTCCTATTGAGAAGGACTGAACAAGACCTTTGCATATGCACAAACTGCTGAACTTTCTTCTTTTGCACAGTGCTGTATGTTCTTAAAAGAATACTACTAAACATGAAACTTGTGAGGGCTGCATTCACAGTCCTATGTTATTTGTTTCTGGTCTTGTTTAGTATTTATAGAATGACACACATTTCTATGTTTCCTCAGAGAAAAAAAATTATGTTATTCTGGCCTCATTTAACTGTCTAATTTTGGCAAATGCAAGAAATTGTGAAAATAAATAGAAAGAAGACATAGTGGAAAAGGTAAAAAGATCCTAATAAATAGATATGGCTACTTCATCACGTAGGAGGCTGGTATATCTGCTTTTTTTAAAAGTCAGTATAACATGGCATTTCTAAACAGACTGATGGAAGGAAGAAGTTCTGTTTAGGGGTCAGGACTGGGAGAAGGACCAGTTGAAAGACGAAGGTAGAAGGTGTGAGAATTAGATTTACATTTGACATTTTTCTTAGTCTGCTGAGAATTCAATCAGAGGTGTTTGAACAAGATGCAGTAGCTAGTACAGGAGGGAATATTTCACTCTTCCTGTTCCCAGGTGGATGAGTTGAGGACCAAAGGGTAGGCAAGCTGCAAAGTAAGCTAACTGAATCAAACATGGATGGTGTCAAGGTTTCCCAGAAAAGCACAGTTCAGTGCATGGGTACAATTCATTCAGCTGCACAATTTACATGTGCATAAGAACATATGCTAAATCTCCAGCTCAAGGAAACCCAGTTAAAAATCCTGGCAATCAAGGGCAGGAAGATGATGGCATTGGTGTAATATGATAATATGTTACTTTTTTAGACCTGGCTGCAGTAATGCATCATGTCACCTTGTTGCAATATCAAGTGTGTGATGGTACTTTCTCACTCCTTTTGATGCACACAGTGCTACTGTGGGTCTTCAGCTTTGAGAGGTGGAGCACTGATGTATCTGAGTCCTTCTTTTGTCCTTTTCTGGACTCATTTGTAAAAATTGCCATTTCAGCCAAATACTACCTTTCTAGTGTGGTGTGTCACTGATACTCAGTGGTATATCAGAAAGTTTGCTCTTATTTTCTCAAGTGTTCAGTGAAAGATTGATTAATCTTTTTAGTCCTGCAGACTGCAAACTGTTCAGAGCTCTTCATAAATGCTAGGCTGATAGTCTACCTAGAATACCTCAAACACAGAAAAACAGGATCAATTATTTATACTTGTTTAAAGGAAGTGTTCTTAAATATGAATTTTTCCACTTCAACAGCAAGAGCTATAAGCCTTAAGTAGGTCTAAATATCTAATTATTATAATCAGATATAATCAGTCCACAAAGACTTTATACAAAGAAGTATAAAATTTGTGTATGAAATACAACTGAAATTTAAAGGGGATGAAATTGTGGCATAAAAGGTAACTGATTTTATGATTTTTTGTGTGACTGTATAATAATAAAAGCTGACTACTTTTATGATTTTTGTGTGACCTTAAGCAAAATAATACTTTGCATCCAGGAAGCAGTCAGTTCTGCAGAAGTACAATTTGTTGTTCCAGGTTTTCTGCTTAGCTGACTGATAATAAAAATATGCAAACTGGTGGAGGTTTTTGGGTTTGTTTTTTTTTCCTATATGAATGAAGCAAATAAGATGCAGTGGCTGTAATTCCCATTATTAAACCTGTTCCTTTATTAATGGTAATCATTAAGTGGTAGTTAATCTGGCTAAAAGGACACATACAAAAATGGTTTTGTGATAAGAAAGCAGCTTTGTCTCAAATAAGGGACACTGGATGTAGTGCTCTGCACAGTACATCTCACAGAAGCTCATAGATCTGTTTACCTGGTTGAAATTCAAATTGTTTTATTATGGTGTCAATTCTTTGGTTTTGGCAGCACTTCTAAAGTGTCTATACACAAAAGGACTACCACAGTGAATGAATGCTAGTGTTGACACCACCTAACAAGCAGGGATTATGTGTTTACAGAAGAAGTAATATGATAGGTCAAGTATAAGAGGCACTTCTCAAGAGCACTTCACCACATAATGAGTGACTGACTAGAAAGTGCGGAGCTGCCACTCTTTGGCTTCGTTTCGGTGTTGATGCCTGCCTCTCTCCTCCAAAGCCCTCTTGATCATGTTCAGCTGCTCTGTTCTCATGTGGTGAATAATAGTAGAGTAAAGCTGCTTTTCTGTCTCATTTTTCTTGCTAATTTACACATTCAAGCAATTTTTTGTTTGCTATCCTTATTTGCTATTCCCTTTTGTCAAGGCACTGTTCTCTTTTTTGCCTCAGGCCTAGGAACTAATTTGAGCTTCTATAATTACTTCATGTTTTACACCTGTCTGCATATCATGCACCCCTTGTCTCTGTGCTTAAGCTGTATATTTCCTTGGAAGGAGAAAAAAAAAAAAAAAAAGAAAGAAAGGCTAGTTTTCATACACAAGGAATCCCCAAGTTTTTCCTCTCAGTCTTCCTACAGGAGAAACACAATTAAACTGTTGAGATGTTCTCAGCAATGCAGCTGACCTTTTGGGTTCATGAAGGACAAATGAATGCTGTCTGTTCAGACAGTTTGTGTTAAGACATTGTTGAGCAAAGAGCCCTGAGCTTTGTTCCTCTTGAATGAAGCAATGGTTGTAGTCATTTTAAAATCATTAAGAGCCTGAATGCACAGTATCATTCTACAGTGTTTGCTCTACAGCTGCTCTTCTGCTTTAATAGCAGCTTATTAAATTTGGGTCAAGCACACTCTGAAGAGTATCACAATGAAGAAACTGTTCCAAAAGTTACCTGTTTAAAAAAAAGGCAATTGATTAGATTTTTAACTTAAGTGACAGCTGCAATTCATTGCCTGTTCTTTGTGGTGTCCTGCAGCCAGAGTGGAAGCCTTTTGTAATTTGGTCTTCATTTTGTAAAAGCTTTCTTGAATAATCCAGGGTTGCTTTCCACTCTGAGACCGCCTCAATCCAATTAGGAGTTTAACAAGGGTCAAATTAAGGAGACTTTACACTTCATGTTTGCATCATTAGCCATAAGACTGTTTTGTGTGTGCACGACTGTGTGTCGAGGGAGGAGGGGAGGCTGCAAGATGGGGCAGACACAAAGCTGTCATCCACCATGTGGTGCATCCCGCCGCTGAATGAAGGCACAGCAGGCTAGGAACAACATTTCCAGTTGTCTTTTGGGGCTGTGGTCATGTGGATTTCAGCTGGTACAGAGCTGTTTGGGGTTACAGGTGCTAGCTAGAGCCGAGGAAGAAGAGCGCGTTCTGCATCTAGTCTTTTCTCTCCTGGTAGTCCATTGTTATCGGACAAATGACTGGGAAGAGATGAAGTTAGAAATCTCTTGAGCATTCATTATTTTTGATGAGATGACAACTACCCCAGTTCCTTGTTCTCGCTACTCATGCTGTTTCCTGTTATTTTTTGAAAACGTGGGTTTTTTTTTATTTTGCGTGTTAAGTAAGTGTATGATACAGTGTGAACATTTTTTTATATCAGTAGTTAGCAGGCTTTCGATAATCAGATGTGTTTATAGAGGATTAAAAACATTCTGTTGCGTTTTCTACAATAACAATCTAAAAATGATGCCTTTTTACTTATGCAATTTTTAACTACGATTACGTTTTCCTAATGAATTATTTATAAAAATTGTCAAAAATTAAAGAGAAAGCCATAAGACACTCTTTTCTATACAAGATTGTTCTTAATGACAAGAAAAATTCTCCTGCTAATCAGTGTTTAGACGTGCGGGATATTGCTGGAGAACTGTTGCAGTGTCTCTTTAGCAAACGCTTTGTGCTGCTACATACAAAGTAACGATTTATCTAAAAATAACACTTTCATTGTTCCTCCCCCCCTAAACCCATTAATAGGTACTTTAGTATCATGCGAGTTTTCATAGTTTAATCCCTTTTCAAAAGCTTTTCAGAATAAAAGCTCTAAATGGTCCTCAGTATTAATTTGATGTGACTTCTGTACAATATGGTTTGAAACTCTCAGAAGCACATTTTTACAGCTTACCCTTTTTCACTAGATCAGTGTGTGGAAAATACCAGCTAAATGTTTCATGGAGTCTGTGCTGTAAGCCTTTTTTGTTGTCTTGCAGATGCTATAGCCTTCTAGTGATTTTTATTTAGCACTAGAGTTATTAGATAATACTTAATCCAGATCAAAAACTCTACATAGAGTATTGCTCATTGAATTTACATTTTAGGAAATGCCCCTCAAAAGATAATTTTCAAAAAAATTTTGACCTGTCTCTTGAATCTCATTTGTTGAGAATTCACCTTCAACAGTAAACTGTGCATAATAAATGGTGATTGCATTTAATGTAGTCTGCTTTTGTAGTCAATCAGATCTTTGTTTACATTTAGACAGGAATAGCTGGCTATAGGGTTTTGGACACCCATAAATAATTACATTTTAAAAATTCTCAGCTCTCAGTGAAATATTAATATGATGTGTCTGATGAAAGCAACAAGAAATAATTTAAAACTTGTTCTGTCAACCTCTATCAAAATGGGATTGTACTTTCCATTTGAATTGTAGTGTGCACAGTGACTGATGAAATAAAATTCTCGACTACCCAATTTTTTTTCATAATGTCTGCCTCCTGTGGTGATTTTGTTTCCTAAAAAACACTGCCTAATTTTGGAATAAGAGGGTTCAAATAGTAAAAAATTGCATGTGGGGATGTATTTCATTTAGTTTTGGGGTTTTTTCCCTTTGTCACCCCAACTTTTAAAGCTTTTGCATAAATTAGTATCATGAATTAAGTCAGTGGGAATTGTATGATAAAAGCTTGTTTGGAGATATCTGGGCTGTTCTGAGCTCTAGATAGCCAGGAGGATCAGGATAATATGAGATTCCAAATGCCACAAATTTTGGTTCTTTATTACTTGGTTTCTTTAGTTCAAGGAGAACCCAGTCATTTGAACATAGAAACATTTATTCTAAGGACTGTATGCCATGCCTGGGTAAAATAGGGTGTCAAAAGATATTTTACTATTAAAGAAAGCTTCAGTCACTGATTTATAATATATTGTCTTCCTGACTGACCATTATGTATATCTGTTCAGCACATACCAGTTTATTGTTTTCTTAACCTGATTATCTTCAAAATGATACTTAATTTTATAATTTCAGCATCCTGCCTGAAAAGATGTCCTTTACAAAATTTTAACAAACTCAAATGAAGAATCATAGTGGTTATGAAATAATCACATTAATGTGAAATCTATTTTATAATTTGATATTTTGTGCTTGACAGGCTGAAAAGTGCTTTATTCATTCTTCAAAATTAAACTAGTGAACACCTTCATCTCTGCTGAGTAAAAGTCCTATTTGGATTCCTGGCAGATCCTTTTATTGTAGTTTTTCTTATATGCTTTGGAGCATAAGTGGGCTGCAGGGAAATGGAAAAGATTTCAAAGCTGCAGTGACAGAATTCACAGGTTGAAGGAAAAGTGAATTTATGATTGGTGAACATTACAGTTGTTAGCTCCTATTTATCTTCCAGAAAACACAATGATAGAAAAAAAATTAATTTCGTTACTTCAGTAGTGTGTTTTACAAATGTACATATGGACATTTGTATGTAAAGAGGCTGCAACTTTTGAGCTCTTGAGAAGTTAGCGGAGAAGGCCTTAATATCACAAACCTTCTTCCCTCTCCACCAGGATTTATATAGCTGTAAGAGAAAAGACAACAGCATGATTTATGCATCCATGTAAGTTTCTAGGAGATCACCCAGTCACCATTTCATGCCAGTGTCACAGAGATCTGAAGATGTGAATGGTAATCAGGCTGTTCAAGCAAAGCCTAAAAAATTCTGTCAGCTACAAAGGTTGGAATTTTAGATAAACAGATTTAGAACTTACCTAAAGTCAAGAATTAAATATTCATTCCCTTATGGTAAGTCTGTATTCCCTAAATTCTAGAAAACAATGAAGCTTTAAGGGCTGCTAATATAAATTTTGAGCTTTCCTGTATTGGTGTGTACATTTTAACTGCTATTTAGTCTTGTAAAACTGTTTTCCTCATTTTGGAAATTATATTTTGACTGTTTCTGTGTTGGTGCAAAACATAATGTCTATTATATAAGTCTATCTATATTGAAATATTAAGTTATTTTTCTTGTAACAAACTCACCAAATATGTTGGGTTTTTTGTTTTTCCTTACTTCTAATGTACAAAACCAGTTACTAAACCTAGTTTTACTGTAAAAGTAACTTCATTATAAAACTGATTACATAGTTATCCAGAGGAGTGTCAGAAGCCAGCTTTATTCCTTCTTGAAGGGCTATCTACACTTTTTGTGTATAATGAATTTAGTTCTATTGAAAGATGCTGGATTGACAGCCCTGAAGACCGAAGTCCTTTATTTATGCATGAGCAGCAACAGTTCTGCCTTTCCCACACTGCCCTCCTGATATGCTTCACCCATGACCTGAAGGATCCCCCTTAAGGGTGACAGCTTAGTAGCCTTCATACCCATTCACTCTCCAGGTCTCTGCTGAGAGTGCCAACAAAAATGCCAGAGTGTGGTGCCCTTTTGCTGTGAGCATTTGATAACTGCCTTTCAGGTTACAGTGGACATCTCATTTTCCATAGATTATTGAAGAGCAGTCTGAGGGTGATAACTTTCATGCTCTATGGGGTGATGGCAAAGCAGAGGTCTTTCTAAAGGTAATTTAAAGCAAGACCAGGATTTGGTTCAACTATTGTATGTAATCCAGTAAATTAGAGTTAAGGTCACTAGTCCATTACCAATTTCATAATTGAGCTAGTCCTCTAGGACTTTTACAGCACTACTAATGTTTTTCAGACCCTCTTTTTACTCACTGAAAAGAAAGAGTGCTTTCTGCAAGCACAGGTCACAAATAGCCCAATTTTCTTCTGGCTTACAAATGCAAAGCATAACTAATTTGATAGTGGACTGTACGAGGTTTAATTTGACTCAAAGGCCTTATGGTTTAAATGAGCATGTTTCTGATCTCATTTATGGTAAACTAATTTTAAATTCCATTTGAATTACGCTAGATACACACGTGGGCCTAAGCACAGGATTTGGTTCCTGTGTATCTTATGTACTGGATGTAGGTCATTAGTCCTTTCTGAGACATAGGATACAAATGTGTATGTAGAATTATAATGATAAGATGGTCTAGTGCTAGCAGAAACTCTTAACCTATTTCCCTGTAGTAAATGTATTTCTGATGTTTTGCATCAGCAATATATTTATGTTGGAAAGATGTGCATCTGAGCTGCAATTCAGTTGCCCACTTCCACACGCGTTTTGAGAAAAATGTACCATGAGTTTGATTTTATATTGCTAGAAAGTGATACATACATGTGTTTAAATTAAAAAAAAAGGCTTTAGAAAAAGAGGGAAAAGAGTAACTGTTGACTTCTGCTAAATGTGAATATTTTCAGTATTCAGTGGAGTATTGAAATATTCCAAACTCTAAATAAGAGTACAAGAGTCTGTGAGTATGAAGAGCTCCACGTGTGAATTTATTTTAGAATCGTTAATGGATAATTTAAATGTTTGCATAAGATAATTCAGTTATATATATACATTAAAGTCATTAAATTAAAACCATGATTCTGTATTTTGGAGTATGAGAACCTACACTGTATACACATAACTACATGCAAAGCCCTCATCATATTGCTAAAGGTTATCCATGGCTCTTGGGGGGAGAAAGCTTCAATTTCAGCCCGATTAATCCATATTTGTCAAAATTATTGTGTTATTAACAACCTCTTTTTAAAACAAGCCAATGTTTAAAATAAAATTATTTAAAAATAATTTAATTCAAGTTTGGAAAATATTTTTCATTAATTTAGAATAATTTAAAACAACAGCCAATCTATTTATGAAAAAGTTATTCAGCTAGAAAAAGGTACTTGAAATAAATCAGTCTCAAAGTAATTATCTCAAGGGTTGTAAGCTACTGAAAAACACATTTAATTTGAGAGCATCACTTCATAAAGTTGTTTATAACACTGAATTATTTGTTAAAAAGTGTATAATGGTAAAATACTAATGAAATCACATGGCAATATTATAGTGACCATAAGTTATTTTTCTCTCCCCTGTGCTCATTGATAAAAAACTGGGGACATATCTAGGAAAGAAATGTCCTCAATTTCTGGACTCTGTATTGCAGGAAGGCAATAAATGAGAAAAAAAAGTAGATTTTAATTTTATATCAAAGAAACCCTTGAGGTGGAAAGTTAGGGAAAGCTGCATTGGTTTGTAGCACACAAAATGTCGCTTGAATTTTGCTGCTCAGTAGTTTGATATACTCATTTGCTGATGCGAAATGACGAGGGCTTAGAAAGCAGGGTTTTGTGTTTTAGCTGTCTGCAGACCTAGTGGGGCCTTACAGAACCCAGTCAGCAGGTCATTAACTCTGGAGAAAACAGCTTGCATTAATATGCTCTAATCCGGTATAATTAGTCAAATTACTGCACGCCGACCGGCTTGTCATGTGTTGTCAGATTTGGCATGCAGGCAGGATCGCCAGGGTCCCTCTGGAATGCCACCCTGGATCAGGGAGAAGGGCTTGTTTGTAGCAGTGGATTTCTTGATGAGGAAAGCAAATGGAATCAGCAGCCATAGCCTCACAGAAAAGAAAAGAAAAGGAAAGAAAGGGAAAAAAACCCTGACAATCAAAAAAACTGATCTGTTATCATTTTGTTGAGAAACAGGGAATTCATGTCATGGGAACCATTCATGGTTGATGCCCACTGTTAGAAATAGGAGCTGTTCAGCTGCCTCTTACAACTTCTACGTATCTAACAAAACTGGAGATCTGCTGTACTATATAAGATTAGCATTCATAAAAAGATTTAAAATAAATAATTACAAGAGGATCAGCTACAAATTACCTACCACACTGTGACACAGATTATTGAACTACCAGCGTGTGTGGGTGCCAGTGTGTGTATGTGTGTGCTCGTGCATGTGCATGTGCCCCTTTTTCCAGTAGGGGAGGAGGTTATTAAACTATAAAAGGGACATATTAGCATAAATTTACAAGAGCTCTTGTTCTGGCGGCATGATAAAAACCTGTGTTACCTTTGCATTAACACTGAATTGCTTGTTGTGCTTTTGGCAATGACAGATAAGTCAGTGTAATTCCCCATCGCAACGGAAATGATGCTCCAGATTCCAAACGCATCCTGAAGATGTCACTGACAATAATCTTCAAAGAACGGCCAGTGAAAGTGGGCTGTATGTTTGCAGGATGATATACTGCAAATGACAGGAAGAATTATGTGAGTGAAGACGAATCTGTAACATATTATTAAGCAATTTCACGAGAATAACAGGGATAAAAGGATAATGGATGAGGGTGTCATTATTACCTTCATGTAGAGGGAAAGCAAAAGCAAAGGTAGAGAGACAAGATTAATTGAGGAAGGGTGAAGCATTCATTGCTCATCAGCTCTTTTGTACTCTGTGCTCCTGAAATTCCAGACAAAAAAAAAAAAAAA
>VZRX01001487.1:12720-62100 GCA_013398075.1 Notiomystis cincta
CTTGTCCCCAAAAAACCAAAAAAAAAAAAAAAAAAAAAAAAAAAAATTGCTCAGGGCTGCATTTTAATGCAGCTGGCAAGACAGAGCTGAAAACTGACAGGGCACTTTTTAGTCACCTCCCTGCTTCCATAAACACACAACAGCTATTACTCCTGGAGTCTTCCTGTGATCAGAGCAGTAAACTGGTGGGATGTTCTCTTTTTTTTATCACAGCTACTGTTTTTAATTGTGCTTCCGAGCTCAGCAGTTTTATCTATTGGCGGTGTGGAACTGAACAGGTCGTTCCCTTATACATTGTTTGCATTGCAGAGTTGCAAATGGAAACAGACTGTACATAATAGATGTCAGCAGAGGGGCTTCTTCTGAGCACAAAGGCAAGCTGGGGTGTCCTGTGACATTAGTGACAACATAAAATTATGTCAAGGCATCAAGGTTTTACAGGTTTTAATATACAAATGAAGAAACAGGAAGTAATTTGGCAATTGTGCAGTCCAACCCTGCAGTGTTAACTCAAGTATAATTCCTGTTGAAGTCAAGATTTGCTTACTCAGAGAGTTATCACTGGGTCAATAATTTCAATTACCATCCTTACTTTTTATACATTCTCCATGTAGCAGCTGATTTTAGCAGCAGAATATAGCTGATTCTGTAGCAGCAGCAGAATATAGTTTTTAAAATATGCCATGTCCTTTTCAAAATCTTGATATAAACCACAGTTTTTAAAGTTATTATAATATTGTATAGATATATAATATTTTCACCTGTTATTCACATTATCTCTGTACATTTTAATTTTAAAAAGGTATGTCAGGGACCTGATTAATTAAGAGCACTTAGCTATTTATATTCAGATTGTGGATTCTGAGGTTTAAGCCTTCGAAGATCAAAGTATTCAGCCTCCTTGGTTTTCTTTTCTGTGTTTATTTAATAATAGTGGTTTGTTGAAGTAAACAGTTGTTATTTGTTCTATTTTTCTTAACTGACCAAAATTATTTCAAAGTTTTGACACCAAAAGAAAAGGTAATAAATTAATTTCTCATCTGCTGTCTGTTAGGGAAAAAAATGAGGTTTTTAGGGACTTTTTTAGTGTAAGGGAGACAGAGGAAAACCTCCAGTTTGATAAGGAAAAAAGGGGATGGAGGGTAATTTGTGTATGCATATTACTTATGCCTGGGTAATAGATTGCTGTTTCTAGAAATAAAAATTTGGGTTGATTTCATAAAGTTTATAAAGTTAAACTGAGCTTTTCCCATACAGTAAAGGGCAGATACAGGATTTCAGATAGAAAAGCTAAGGTCAACAGCACAGGCCTAATCTCTGGCAGAGTCTGGAACTGAGACACTGTGGGAGAAGGATTTTTTTCTGCTACCTTATGTGTAATGGGTTAGCCTGGGAGGGGACTGCACTGTATTGTAGTAGATTTAGCTATCATTGATAAAGATGTGTGTGAAAAGCATAGATAGCCATTTTGTTCAGAGTTATGCTTTTATATATTAGCACAAAAATATGAGAAGGTTGTTTCAGCAGTGTGAATGTTGTGTTGCCCAGGAATTAAATGATGATGTGAGGAGCCTCACAGGACCACAGGACTATCCTGGTTCATTACAAAGATTTTTTCAGTAGTGTACAGGATCTCAAACTTAGACCTAGCACAGTATATATTGCAATAACCTGCTTGAACAATGTAACTTGGAAACTGGGTCATCCGACATGCAGAACACATTTCTGTGCTTGATATGACAGATCATGTTCCTTTTTGTGGCTTTTACTTGGTCCTAGGCTATAGTACAGTTTCTATATAGAAAAGTCTAAAATTACTGCCAATATCAATAGATGATATTGATAATAGATAATATCTGAGTGATCAGATAACCCTTGTGAATGTTCCTATTTATGTTCAATGGAGTTGTTGCTAATGCAAATTCAGACTGCATAATACATGGAGATATTAATTTTAGTCTTGTATCTTATATTTTAAATTTAAATTAAAAGGGTAGTGACCTATTGTAATTAGACCACAGTGGTAGTGGCTAGACAGCTTAACCTCAGTGAAGTCTTTTCCCAAGCCATAGAGTAAATTTGGGGGTCTAGGAGAGGATGCAAAGATTCTGCTCCTAACACCCACCTCTCTTATCCTGAGGAAGAGAATTCAGTTGGTCCATACTCTACTTTTCACTTAGCTTGGCCTATTCTGTTCCAGTATCCAGCAGTGTAATGTCTTGCAATAAACTCCTGGAAAACTGACCAAGAATCATGGAGAAAGTGGGAATCTACTTGTGTTCCTCTTGTCCCATCACTGCTCAGTGTAATGTTTGCTTGACTATACTGAGCCTGTGTGTTATAAAGGAGAAGGAAGGAGAGAGTGAAAGCATTTGGCCTCCAGAGATTTTAATTTGCTATGACTAGCACTGCTCAAAAGAGCACAGCAGAATTCTTCGTGACTCTGTATTTAAACTAAGCCATGAAGAAACGTATGTAGCTTTGCAGGCAAAATGCAAACAAAAACAAATTTGCATTTTTTTCTTCCCTCTACTGTTTCACCTACCAGTCTTTTGAGAATTCTGTACACCTCAATTTTACCGTGTCAACATGTGGCATATGCCTCAGGTGGCTTACAGTCACTGGGGACTTTATGCAACCAGGAAAGAATCCAGCTTGACAATGAGATTCTTAAATGAGTTTGCTTGACTCATCATTATAAAAGAAATCTCATTCTTTTATGCACAAATCGTTCATACATGGGCTGAACTAATCAGGGTGGAACCCACTGACTCTGTAGAACTGTCTTTATAGAAAGTTCTGGACAAATATCTGAACCGATGTGTTCATACTAAACTGAAAATTAATTGTCCAGGGAATTCCCTTGTGCAGGAAACCAGAGGGATGTCCTGACAAAACATAATGATGCCTTCATTGTATGGCATCAACACTTTTCAGAAATACACCTTTCTGTGTATTTACAGAATGCATCAATACTGAAAAAGATGAGGATATTATGGTTGTCTTTAGTCTATCCAATGCCCCATCTCTTTCTTTTATTGCTTAATCATTTGAAGAGAGGGATTTGTTCACTCTCTTCCTGTTTCATTGTGTTTAGTGCTACTTCCCCCACTTTTTAATTATGTTTCTCCAATCAGAGTCTCATTTAATCCAAAGCTGCTGAAATCAGTGGAAGGATGTGGAACAGTTTCAGTGGGTTTTGGATAAGACACAGTCCTTCTAAAATCAAGCAGCTCTGCAATTCTCATCCAACCTTTTGCAGTTCAATGTCCATGGAAACCCTTGGATGTTAGTGGGTTCTGGAGGCATGAATGTACCACCATCCTCATCAAACAGGGTCATTTATGATTGAAGAAAATTCAGACAGTTAAAGAATACAAGTTCTTTCTAACTTGAATTGTGCTACTATTTTGTTATTGTTTATACACTACCAGGAGTTTTATTTGAAGTATTTGTTGAGGTATATGTTTCAGTTCAATATTTTAATTTCCCACTCCTTGCCCTCTAGTGGACAAAGGGGCTCATTATTGTCAGATCCCAGCACATCTGGGACAGTAATTGCCCATAAACGGATTTTTATGCTTTAAAAAGAGTGATGTTTTCAAGTAAAATATGTTTTGGGTTATTTTACTCTCTAGTTGGGATCTATTTAGTTTGTGTGTACTGAGATGGAAAAATGTTACTTCCTGGTGTTATTCTCTATATGTTTCTACAAAAGTGGAATGTTTTTAGGAGTATTTTGCTCAGTCCCATAAATAAAGATCTCAGCAGGATCAGACAGACTCTTCCCATACTCTAAATTTTTAACAATAAGTTTGAAAAGTCATTTTTGTTGATTCATTCCACTATAAAATGGTAAATAGTATTTGAAGTGTTTGGGTTTTTATAGAACTAGTTGACATTGTCCTTTGTGAAAAATTTATAGTTTTCCATAAATATTAAAAATACCCGAAGTTTTCCTGCTGGCAGTGAAAGCTGTTCCAATAACAACCAATTGATTTTTAAAAAACTCTTCCAAGAATAATGCTCTCACTAGTTATTTTAAAAAATACAACTTCACTACTTTATTCTCCATGGTAAATATGCGATGCTGTAATGATGTGGGGGACTCATGTCAATGTTATACAGTTGCATTGGAAGGTTGAAATGGCCAAAGGGAAGGTAACTGTTTTCATTCACCGAGGCATTTCACAAATTATCGTGGCCTTGTTTTGTTTATGTTTCACAGTCTTTTAAATGAATCATACCATGGGCACTTAAGGATAATTGCTTAATACCAAGCAGGAGAAATGCATGGAATTTCTCCTCCTGAAGCAAAAAGGCATTTCTTCTCAGTAGTTCCTTATAGATGGGGGAAATTTTCTTTCATGGGACAAGCAAGTAAGGTCACTCTACAGGTTCCTGATAGTGGGCACCTGTGTGTCAAAACAAATTTAGACTTTCTGAAGTACTTCCAGATTCTACTTCAAACTTCCAAAGGTGCCCATGCTGTTAAGAGCACTCAGCATTTTTGAAAACAAGTCAAAAAGCAGCATGAATATTTATAATAGCTAATGTGTCTTACTTAGATACTGCTTCTGGAATGACAATTTTAAAAAATCTCATGTATTTTCTGTAGTGTTAAATTTTAAAATTATTTCTAGTAATTCGTGTAAAATGGACTACTCTGTCAGCAATGCTGACATAGCTCATTCAATTAATTTGGTGGGATGACAAAAAAATAAATGTATGAAAAACTTTCCCCTAGTGCAGGCTTCCTCTCCCTAACTCTGCTATAACTTCATTTTTCCTAATGATTTTTGGCAGAAAAGGAAGACAAGTGATTCTGGTAATTTTGCATTGCTGTACATTTTGGAAGTGTGTCCTCAGTCTTGTCTTAGTTTCCTGCTCTACCTTCAAAGGAGAAACACATCTTTTAGCTAACATTTTAGAGTACAAAATGGAAAAATTGCAAATACACAGAGGAAATTATGCTCTTTCAGGGGGGTTGTATAGTTTTGGCATGTACAAAAATGCGCTAACACTATTACATTTAAGGAGGATGTATAGATTTAAATTACTTCTGTGTGCTTGACAGAGATAGCTAAAAGTGAATATAACATTATCATAAGATATGGTGATTAACATTAAATTTGGATAGAAGAATGTTGGATGCTTATAATGATAGAAAAAAGGTTAATATTTTAAAGTGAGGCTAAAGGTTGACAGGAGAAAAATTGAGTTAGTTTGCGAAAAAGAAATTTGTTTCTTTAAGTGAAAATTGGGGTCAAGAGGCCAGCACTCTCTGCTTCGACATGAATGAAATAAATTAAATAATACCACCATAAAGCAGCAGTGTATAAGATAATGATTAAATGGTACATGGTGGTTTTGAGAAAGATGCTGTCTATGAGTAAAAAATCTGTAGGAATGCTCTTTCAAATCAGTGGGTTTGTTTTGTTTATTTGTTTCCATTGTTTAAAAATAGAACATCTTTTTCTTTCGGTTGGATGGTTTAAAATTTATGCAGTATCTTTAATTATTAACAAAGGTGGTATGATGATTTTCAGAGAGTATTGCAATTTTAATCATTTTATTCTGTCTAACAGAAATTTCTGGCATTTCATATGGACATGCTTTTCTGTAGCACTTCATGACCCAACTGGTGTGAGAGATTAGGTGATATTTCACCATCTTAAATCAACAGGGATTGACTGTGTTTCTTTGGTCCCTGTATATGTGAATAAAGATAAGATATAGCATCAATCTGTAACTAGTCATATACCAAAATATACCAAATATAGGAGATAGGAAATCTATCAGTGTCATTTCCCTTCATGTCAATCTATGCCCATGACAGGCAGATCTGTGCAGCTTGTTTACTATCATTATGTCCAGAATGGCTTACCTTTCGTTCTCTACTAATGGGCATATTTTTCTCCATTCTCTTTATCAAATTACTAAATATAAAATTCCTAAAAAAAGAAAAAAGTCCCGAATATGTTTTTTTTTCCCTGCTTGCTGACAGATTTTTGCTGTCTAGGTAGATATGTATCAAAATACTAACAGTTTTCCTGGCAGCACTTGCTTTTACTATCACACTTTTCAGATTTTTAAGATGGATAGGGGATTGTAAATTCAATTATATTTACATTTATACCTATGTTTCTTCCGAAGTGCATTTATATCTAGACTGGTCACAGGAGGTATTTCCATTTGTGTGTACTCAGCAACCCTCTTCTGTTTGACTTTTTTCTCTCAAGTATGCAGATTGATTATAAAGAATGGTCAGCTCTGCTATGTATCCTCCTGCATGAGTTTGCAGATTGGGTCCCTATTGGGGTGTTTTAGGCTTTGCTGGAAGGCTGAGAATCACCACTTCTCCTTGGCATTGTCAGTGGCATCTGCATCTGGCATCGATTTCTTTTTTCTTTTTATCAGCTTTAGCTGTAGCCTTTAAATTGTGAAAGAGATGACTCCTTCTTTTTTTCCAGGAAAGTAACATGATGCCTAGTTGAATATCTAGTATCTCAAAATGAAGAAAAAAAAAAAAAGTCTTATTAGTCCTCAGGTTAAAAAAAAAAGTTAATGAATCTTACCGATTTGGCCATCTCATTCATAGAGAAACATCAGGGTGGCTGTGCCTTTAGTCAGCATATATTTGGCAGCTGAATCTAGATATTGCCCTTCCGTCTGGGGTCATAGTTTGTCTTAAAAGAGTTATGTATGAATTTTCTCTAAATTGTAGCAGAGGGTCATGAATTAGTGTCTAAATGTAGGCTTGACAAGATTATTATAGTCTGTATTTCATGCCAGAAACAAAGATGAATAGAGATAGCAAGCTTTTAAACAGACTTTCTGACATCTATAATGTCAGCAGAGAGTGAATGAATGGCAGGATGTAATAACAAATCTTCATTTTTTATTATTTTATAGGGATTAAATGGACCTATGCTCATTCATAATTTCTTCCTAAAATAATTATTAAGTACTACATGAATCACTCATTTTCCATCCCAGTTCACTTTCAAATAATGCAAATTGTTTCCTAAGATATACATACACTAAGATACATACACCAAAAGATAAATATACTATGATTTATATTTAGGAGTAGATAGAATACATGTAGTTAATGCTTTGCATTTTCATTTTAGCTGGATGTTTATTTTTGAAGTAAATTTGTGTCTAGACTTAATAATTTGTTTTAATGCCTTTTGGGGGAACTACTTTTTCAAGTTATTTGAATAATAATTTTCGGCCTCTCTTTCTATGGATTTACTGGTTATTAGATTTTTGGAGCAGAGATCTATGTTAGCAATTTTTGATTATTAGATTTCTGGAGCGGAAATCTGTGTTGGCAATTTTTGAATGAGAAAGACAGGATGCCTAGCAGTACACTACTGCCTGTTCGTTATTGCCCTTTTGAAGATGTTCAAAGGGTTTTTTTGTTTATTCACAGGATATGTGCAAATAGGAAAGAACCAGGTATGCTGAGGCCAAGGGCTCTAATACTTTTGTTTAAATTGTTATTCTTATTTATGAATATTCATTCTCATTTCAGGAGCACAGTCTTACCATTTGTACTTTGTCGGTTTTTGCCCAAATGAGAATACAAACCGTAGAGTGGTGGCTATGAAGAGATATAATGTTCAATTAGCCCAGTTGTTTTGAAATAATAAAAACACATACCATAATTCACACATTTTCATAAGTATAGCTCTATCAATGGTTGCAGGTAGATTTATGTCTATATACATGTTGGAAAAGAGTGTGTATGCATAGTAATAAATGGAGCAAAAACATATCCAGGTGCTGCAAATATGGTCTCATTTTCACTTTTTTTTGTAACTGCTGGCATTAATGTCTGTATTGATCTTATTTGTGTTAAAAGAAAGACAGGAACAGTTCCACTGAAGGAAACCACCGAGCACCACTAGCAGCTTTAAAAAGTGTTCCATGCTCCCACTCCCCTTCCCTGTGCCAAAAAAGGTCTGTAATTGAAACAAAAAGCATTGTTTCGATCCTTTTTTTTTTTTTCTTTCTTTTTTTCCCCCCCTTTTTCTTTTTCCTTGAGCCCATCCTGTCAGGCTGCAAGCGTGAAAGTTATTTTCTGGTGGCGTGATTAGATTGGGGCTGAACTCTCCAGCTGGCAGGCCTGTCTGTGACTGGCGGCGGCCTGTCCCCAGTGCTTGTCATCTCCTGACATGCCTGACAGGATGGGGACAGCAGCCCCAGACAGGTTCATTAGATGGTGTTTTCTACAGCTGGGCTAAAAATAAAAAAAAAATAATAATAAAGTGGGAAAAAAAAAAAAGAAGAAAAAAGAAAAAGGCCACGGTTTGTCAAGGCCCAAGCTGTGGGGGCCCTTCTTGTTGGTTTAAACCAAGGCCTTGTTTTGACAAATTCTGATCTGTGCGGTTTTTAGATTTTCTGACACATTTTTGTTTTCTTCCCCTTTGGCCTGCACTCTTTGCACTCTGCCTTGTTGCTGCTTCAAAATCCTAACGCTGCCTTCCCGAGAGAGCAGAGAGAATGCTTGTGGAGGGCTTGGAAGAAAAATAGAGCACTACAGTGAAACAGCAATAAGTGTTCATTTCCATGGTGATCAGCCCAATGGCACAAAAAACAACCTTGGGACTCTCAATAAGCCAATTACAAGAAAGGTTAAGGGGTTTATAGTGCCAGAAACATGCCATCTACATGAGAAAATAGTATCATTACCAGCAATCTATGCTGTTAAATACATTGCTGTCTGGTGCTGCCAGAAACATAAGCTGTTTATGTTATTTTGGGACTTTTGGAAGCTGCCAGAATTTTCCAAAGGTATTGTCAGGCTTTGGTGCAATACATCAAAAATCTACATGGTTAGATTATAAAAGAGTTAAAGCCAGTAATAAAATTATTTGAAAACATTACACATATTGGATGTCACAGAGTTAACCAGATGGGTTCAGACTATGAATTTCCTACAGATTTTCGCTTTAGATTTTTATTATAAAGACAACGGGTTTGTACATCATGTATAACTAAAGAATCTTCTGTAAATCTTTTTAATAGAAAAAGATAATACCTTTTTTTTTTTCTCTATTGAAATTATAAAATGCAATTTGATGCCTTTAATTTATGAACTGGGGACTGTAGATTGACTCCAGGGTTATCTGCTGTTTTTCTTAGGGAGAGTCATTTAATTCTGGACATTTTAGGTAGCTACAACATGCTGGAATGTAAAACACTACTAGCTACTTGGGCAAAAAAAGAAAATATTTACTATTTTGCTTACTTTGGCATTCTTCTTAGGAGTGAGGAGAGTATTACAGCCTTTTTATGTTTTCTGCATTTAGCTACTTGCAGTGTGAGCACTGTGGCTGCAAACCAAGCCCTTCATTCACAGAAATCCTATCACTTACCTTTCCTTTGTATTGTTAGTTACTGCTGCTTTAGTTCATGGTCTCTATGACAACTGTTTAAATTGGGATGGGCAACTGTCATCTGGAGTATTACTGAAAGAAAAGTGTTAGTGAGCACACAGTTCCATAGATAGAGCATTTCAATATAATCCAATTTTAATTGAGCTCCAGAGACTTTGATGTGCTGCCGAAGGTTGGGAGAGAGCTATTCCAGGGAGAAATTAAAGCAGCCTGGCAAGGCTTCACTACTTCAGACTGTCACCATTTTAAATAAGCATTAGCATCAGACTTAACCTTCCCCTATGAAAGATCTCACTTTTTTTCCCCCTAGGTTTTTTTTTTTCCCTCAGTATGTATAAAGGCAAAGAGACTTTCATCTTTTTATATACATTTCTATATTCCCTTGATTAAGTTTGAAAAGCATGTACTGGACCTGAGATGCATCTGAGGCTGTCTATTGGACCTTGTATTACAGTTCATAGAAAGAAGTCGAAACAGTGTGGGGATTATTTTGCAACAGTCAAATGGCATGTGTTGGATTTTCTCTCTAAGACTGCTCTAAGAGTAGCCTATCATTATACTACAAAGTTGAGTGGGGACTTATTTTAGCTTGGTTTCATCATTAATTCCCTTTACTGTAAATAAAGAAGGGAAAATATTTGACTGTAGATTCTCTGACTGAGAAAATGAGAGTCTTTCTATATCTATGTGTCCACTGGCTGGGTTTTTCATTTGTGGTTGTATGGTTTGTTTCAAGCATAACAGGCAAAACCAGTAATACAACATGTAGAATAACAATTTTCAGAGTTTATTTTTTCACAGTGAGGAGATTAGAAGGTGACTGTAAACTTTTGAACTATTGAATTAAAATGTTTGCTTTGTTTAATTAATTTGTTATGATCCCTTTGTACAACTTTCTTTTTGTCTTACAAATGTGTATACATACAAAAAACTCTAAAAAGAAGGAACTTTACAATAATATGGTAAAACTGAGGATCATTGTATCTTTTCCAATATATAAATTTACATTGGACAGTGTTTCATGTTTGAGAGCTAAGACAAATTTTTATGTGACTAATTTTCCTGGCTTTGAGTTCACCCTCCCCCACACCCTATTTTTTTATTTTCTCTTTATATCTGGCTTTTAGTGAAAGTGGAGCAAATTTGTAAGATGCTGAGATCACTTTCTGGATGATCTCAATACTCTCAGCTTCTCATTCAAGCAGTGGTATTTGAGATGCTCAGTTGCAAGGAGAAGATGCATCTTGGGAAATTGAGTCTATTAGAGATAGATTATTACATAGAGTCCTTGTGTTCTTTAAAAGAAATGTGATATGCATCAAATCCAGACTTAATGGCAGTAGAAATAGAACCAATCACAGTACAGGCAGTAATCTGACTATACAAGTTGATAGGGTTTATTTTTTTCTAAAGTAATTAGCCTGTTCCCCATCAGAAAAAAAAAATGTTAGAATCTAGATTAATAGGAGAATTTGAATAGTTGGCTGTTGTAATCAATTAGAAAAAAATGGAAATATCTAATCTCTTTCTAAAGCTTGAGTTGAATCCCATTTTATTATTTTTTAATTAAATAAAAGTTAAGAAGCAATTAATTGAGGCTATATGAGAGAATCCTTTTTGACTTGGATTGGCACACTTTTTCATAGTCACATAGTACCCAGAAGTCCATAAAATTTAAATACCTTCCGTGTTGGAGCAGCTTGTAGTGGATAAAAACTGAGGTACATTCACACAAAGTACCTCTACATGCTGACAGGTGTTGCAGTAATTTCATACTGGGAGCCTGGAGTTCACCACAGGAAAGCCTGTGAGTATGCCCAAATTTATGACATGCAGGTTTGCATTCCAGTTGGCTAGAAATCCAAAGAGGAGGGAACTGTATATCAAATCTGCTTTGTGCAGATGTTGGAAGACTAAATATGTTCCCCAGAATCCATTTCAGTAGCCAGCTGAGTAGATATTCTTAATATTCTTCCTAGTTTTCATGAGGATTTTTTGAATGGGATTAGACCCCCCCAAATATTTTAATTATCTATAATTTTGACATTTAAATTGTTGAAATTAAAAAAGTTGATGGTTATGTATGGGATGCAGAATGCACATACAAAAAAAAAAAGTGTAAATATGGCTCTGTCCATTGAAAGAAATATAAAAATCATTTATGGAGTTTATTTACACAGCTTACAATTGATACATGTCAAATTTTGTAGTTTTTATATTTTGTGTGGAGTTATTTGCCAGTGTTTAGTTACGGTATCTGATAAAAATGTGTTCATTAAAACAAGTATAGGATGCATACTTTTCCTGTAATATTAAAGCAAAACAAGTATTGCAAAGTGCAAACAAATTAAATTATTATTGAGTAACAGCAGGCACTTTGCAAACACTGAGTTAAAATTCTCAGAAGAAATGTTTCTATTCTTTCCTTGCACAGACTTAGTAATATTAGATAACATTCTGTACTAAAATGTACAGTAGAATTTTGGTTGCTACTGTAGCTGTGGATTAGGTTTTTCCCAGTGCTATAATTTCTTGTCTTCTCCAGCAGTGCAAAAGAAACTCATCTTAAGCACGTTTTAAGTAGGTTAATAAAGAATCAGTTGGTATGGCAATATATTATGACAATGAAGATACTTTGAAGCATGTTCACCATTATTAACAGGCGGTGTAATTGTACTTTGGGGGCCTTAGAAGTTGACATAACATAGAGTAGTCCTAAATCTACTCTCAATTCAGACTCCAAGCAAACTGATTTCCAGGAGTCACTGTTGCTCCCTACCCAATACTTCTAGGCACAGCTGAGTGTCTGGATGCAATCCTGTGCCATGTGCTCTGGAATGACCCTGCTTGAGCAGGGAGGTAGGACCAGACTGTGGTCCCTTCCAACCTGATTCTGTGACTCTTTGACGTGTGGAATTTTGAACTTCTTGAGGATTTTGCTTGACTCTTACAAACTATATTCCAGTAGTTTTGGTGATGATGAGGATATTGTAGATGTGCAATATATATTCCTTTATAAATGAATATATTTCTTTTTGCCTTTAAAAATTAATTTTAAAACCATCGCAGTAGAATATATTCTGATTATATTCCTAAATGTTGGTGTTAATGAAACAGCTTTTGTATATGAAGTTGAAAACAGAGTGTTACTGGGTTTTGATCAATCTTATATAGGAAGAGATATTATGAACACAGGCTTAAAAAATTAAGCTTGATAGTAGAAAAAATTTGTACTCTATTGACTTTTATAGTTATTAAATCATGTGCATTGTGCACTGAATAAATCAGATGCGACACTGTGAAAATACAAGATGCTTCCACCTATCCCCTGTGTGACATTAAGTTTACATCTATAAAAACAGGGACATACAACTGTCTTTCTACCTTCATTTTGGTAGGAAATGGGTAATGTTTAACCAAACCCAATATTTACACTTTCCCTAAGACCAATTATTATGCCTTCAGTAATTAGAATGTTAAGAATTTGTCATATGGTACATTTGAGTATTTATGCATTTTTTTATTGCATTGCACTTTTCAATAAATATATGCATGTTCTGGGAAGAAAAAACAACAAAACAAAACACTCAGAGAATTTTATGGTGGCTTTATTCTTGGGAAAGAACACATAACAAACTTAGGGATGCCATACATTCTTCATTCTTCAAAGTATTTCTATGGGTTTTTGCTTCTGCTGTAACTTCTCTCGGCTAAAACTCTCACAATTCTGTGAAATCCACCAATAATATAAATTTAATAAAGCTGCAATTTTGTCAAATAACTATTTATTGAATAAATATCCTGCTTTGGTTTCAACTTACAAGCATTTCTTAACGCTGTGTTCTTCCTGAATTTGTAAATATGAAACGTCCTTTCTTTCAATTGCTTTACTTTTGCTGAGGAGAATGAACCAGTTGAGAGAAAAAGAAGTTCTCAAATTTATTCCTTAAAAAGTGTCTAGTTTTACTCAGATCTTATCAATTTTATGTCCTTTTTGGCATGCTCACTAAACTGTAATTTGTGTGATTCTAATTGAAATAATTTTATTGCATTTCACTAGTGGGGCAGAATTGCTCTGAGCAGTTTGAGTCTGAGATCACCATTCTGAGCACAAGATGTAGAGTGAGAATGGAAACATCGTTCTGTTAACATTTCTCACTAGATTTGAGTCTGACATCCCATTGTTGCCAAAGTTAACAAAAAATCATTTTAAGCTTTGTGAGGTAACTGACACAATCTGCTTCAGTCCTGTGGCTACCAGAACTAATTGTGCTTTTCTACTTTGGATTTTGACCCATTTTTTTGTTTCTTCAACCTCTGTGTTTTGAGTTCTCTGTGGCACTAGAATATATTTGCTTTCTGCTTCTCCACATGTGCTGCTGCCCAGCCAGCACCATCAGTTTTTTTTTGTGGTTTTAAAATCCTTAAAATGGTGGAGCCTCTACTTAAGACAATAATTGCTGGATATGTTTGAAAGTAGAACCTAAAAAAAGCCTCTGCCTACCTCTATTTACCTAAGGTGATAATGTCTAAATCTGCTACCACTTCCTGATGTTGTCTCTTGTTGGCATATCAGTAGTTGCCTAAATTGACAATCTGTTTGCATGTTGCAGAGAAAGGAAACTGTACAAAGGCACAGAGATCAAAATTAATGATAAAATAATTGTTATTCAGAATTTTGTTTGCACTTATATTTAAAACTATGCACTGGTGTTTCACAAATGCAGTGTTAGAAATGGTCGATTTAGAATATGTAAGATATTGGAGTAGGTTTTGGTTTTTCACTCTAATTACTTTGCTGCAACTACTTCTCAAAAAATTTCAATATTCTTTCCATTCCTTGCCTAAAACACAAAATCATAACATGCAAAACCATTTGGCCAATGAGAAGAGGAAAATTACCTTCAGGTGGACCAGCTTCAAATAATTTTTCAGATGAGTGCAAATGAATGTGGGAATAAGAGCATCTGTTGCTTTAAGCTGAGTGGACATTGTTTTAATGGATAACGAAGCGGGAATGCTGACCAGAGAAATCAAATTTAGAAAGGGTTTGGATGTACAGAACCTCATGTTTCAAGACAAGGGGCCTCTTGAAAGCTTAAAAAAACATTGGAAGTAGAAGTATAAGATTCTACTACAAGAGAATATTTGGCAAGGAAATAAAGTCCAAAACCACAAAAATAATATCTGCATTTTTTAGATCCCTGAAGAGGAGGAGAAAAATGAAGCAGGAGTGCCAATATTTATTTAAAAAAAAAGTCCTAAAAAAGATTTTTAAAACTAATAGGAATTGAGAAATTATAATGGCACAATACTCAGCTCATCCTGCAGAGCATAACATTACAAGAGCTACTTGGAGGAAAGCTTTTAAGACTTACAAATAAAGAAACTTTTTTCACAAAAGCATGTTATAAAGAAGGGGAAGAGAGACCTTAATGTAAAGAGAAAGCGAGAACATTTTAGTAGATCAAAATGTGCAAAGAAAAAACTATAACACTATTTTGGTGACATTTTAGAATATGGTAATAATTTAATATAATTATGGGAATTGAGGCCAAGAAGATGTTCTTAAAGTCACCTAAATGTATAAATAAGTAGTAAAAGGTCAGTGAAACACTAGGACATTAAATTAATTTGAATTGTCCTTTCTGTCTATTTACATTCTGTTTCCCATTTTAGAAAGCAAAATACAAGGTGTTTCATTATTTGAATTTACCTGATTTTGAATTTTCCTAATAAATATAACTTCTTTTTACACTTGTCTATCTTGACATGATATGTCCCTTATTTATAGTGTATACTTCTTCTGCTAAATCTAAAAGTTGATCATACTCAGTACTTCATCAAACATTTTGAAATTATAAAGTGCTTACTCAATATGGTATTTCATAAACCCTAGGAGTGTGATTCCATGCCATCAATGTCTGTCATCTCAATCTGTATTTAGAGTATATGAAGCAATCATGCAGTCTATCATGTGCTTATAGTGAAACCTATGTTGTTAGATTGTTCTGCAGAAGAAAGTTTGCTGTGTGTTCACAGGAGCCATTTCTCTTAACCTATGAGGACCTGCATTCAGAATTTCACATTTTCCTTGCAGAAAATTACAATGCTAGACAATTCTTTTGAAAAAGAGAAATCCGAATCCCTGACAGGACAGAATGATTTTCAGTGATCAATTTCATGGGTTTCTAACCTCTAAAAGCATACAGCAATGCCAAACTATTTTCTAAATGCTTATTTTGTACCTGGGCCAGGTGCATAACCACACTTCTGTGGCTGTCTGTAGGTGGTACCCTGCTGAAATAACCACACACTGTGACGCATTTTTGTGAAGTCCTCCATGTTTTCTCCTCCATGGAGCATGTTCAGCGAAGGGCAACAGGGCTTGGGACAGGACTAGAGAATATTTCTTGTGGGAAACATCTGAGGGAGCTGGGGGAGTTTGGCCTGAAGAAAAGGAGGCTCAGGAGGAACCTCATTGCACTCTACAACTCTCTGAAAGGAGGGTGTAGTGAGGTGGGGGGCCAGTCTCTTCTATCATGCCTGCAGTGACAGGACCAGTGGAAGTGTCCTTAATCTGAGGCAGAGGAGATTCAGATTAGACATTAGGAAAAGTTTTTCATGGGTTTTTTTTTTCACCATTCATCAAACAAACCCACAAAAATATCAACAAATATATTACATATTAATGGATACATGCATTTTGCACTAGATATAAACAAAGCTTGAAAAATGTTACAAGTATCAATCAACACTTTCACTGGGAAATCAGGTTAGAATTAAAATATCTTGAATTAGAAATGTGGTTTCAAAAGACAAATGATGAACTTCCACTGAAAACAGTGGATTCAGTTCACATGCATAAGCATTAATGAATCACCTCAAAGAGCTATTTAAAAAAAATGGAAATATGTAAAAATTCTTTGCAACAGACTGCAGAAATGATCATTCTTACCGAAAAGTTAATGACTGAGAATAGAAAAGATTGTACAGGCTGGGTTTTTTGGATTTCTATATAGCACCTGATTTTGTGATTACTGCAATTCCAGAAACAATAATCAAAACAAAAGGGCCAGAATATCCTTTTGCATGCTGTGTCTGGTGCTATGAGATATCAAAAAATAGTATAAAGCAGCAAAAATGAGCCTCAGTACCTAAGTGTTCCTTCTGTGGAGATAATCTTCCAAGGAATCTAGCAAAATGGAAACTAGTATTTCTGGTCTTCTGGTTAGTGCAAAATTCCAGCTGTTAATTAACAATTCATTATCAATAATTGAATAACTACTGAAGAAGGTTTATGATTAAAAATGCATTGACTCTTAATTGAAAAGAAAAAAAAAATCATAATTACATCAGAAATAAAATGAAAATAATGGAGCCTTCATATCTGATCCAAGTAGGAAAGCACTTCAGTAATGGTTCTGCTTCTCTTCTCTAGAGCTTTCCATCTGCATCCCATGCTGCTTTAGTAACCTAATCTAAGGAAATGTCACCAAGAGATGTTTTTCCATATTACAGATTCCTGAGTTTTAGGGACTTCTCATTCCCTTGTTAGGTGGGAGCTTCATCTTGCTGCAATGAATTCTAGCAAATTGGTATATTTAAAGTATACACATATTCCTAAGTGAAAATGTTTTACAAGGAGAAATGAGTTTTAAACCAAACAGCTGCAGCTGATATTAAAATTGAAAAGTGTGCTTAGTTCAAGTGTAGATATTGGCTGGTTGTTTTCATTTTAATAAAAACAGCTTATCTGAGATGTATCTAGAATTCTGGGCTTAGTCATGATTTTTCAACTATTAAAACATGCCTAGGCAGGAAGTCTTCATGAATGTTTTTAGGAGGAAAAACTCATAAAATTATCAAAATAAGAAGTACTGACTGTAAGTATAAACAACAAAATGTTGGAACACATGGAAATTTTGCCTTCAGATAACTTAGTAAAATAATTTCAGTGTATTAGCTTAGTGAAGTGGTCATTTCCATGTTTTTATGAATAATGAAAGATACAATACATACAGTCTGTAAAAAAATGTAAAATAGCCAGGACTTCATTCATGTCCTATGAGAAAGTGAAATGCTAAAAACATTCTGGAAGAAAAAAAAAGAGTGTATAACCCTTTTAAAGGGTTCAAATTCAGAAAAATAAAATTACTTTGATTTGGCTGTTATAACAGCAATAAGAGAGAATCCTGCTACAATTTCAGTAATATCTGCGGTAAATTGTAGATATCTAATAATGGGAAGTTTAATGCATCACATGAAAATGGTGTAAGAGGAATGTTATAGAGGATGGCAAAAATGGGTAGTATATCTTGTACAGGAAAATGTTACAACAGAAATACTGAAATAATTCAGATGATTTGATAATGGCATGATAATCTGATATTTGTAGGACTAACAGACAGTTAAGAAGAGTGTAATTGAGGACATTAATAGAATTATAGACTCCTTTCTTTCCTCTGATTTCCTATTCCATTCTACTGTTTTACTGGAGTGCTATCCTAAGTCATTAATTTCACAGTGGGTTGAATGTACCTCTGTGTAGTTGCAGTTGCTTTATACTTAATTAAAAAAAAGGGGAGGAAGTAAAAGGAAACCAGTGTATGATTGGTATATAATATGCTGTTAGTGTTGATCTATAATAACTAAGCTGTGGTACATATCAATACATCATAAATGTATTATTCTGAATCCTCTAAAATGTTAATATTTAGAATATAGTTAGTAGTAAACATTTCTCTTTGCAAAAAAATAACTAGAAGTATTTTTGATGCAAAAAGTGGTTTCCTGAAGCATGATGCTTTGTCAAGGAGCTACTTTGGCAAATTTGCTGGCTGCTGTAGATCTGGTTACAGTTATATACATTTCAAACTCCTCCCTCCAAGAGACTGTTCTCATATTTTAGCTTTTTAAATGTTAGCAGTTTCCTCAGAATTTCCTCTCTTTAATTTAAAAATCTGTGTATTTACAAAAATCATGTATCAGATAGCAGCAGAATACATTCAAAGAAGGACAGTGCTTACATCTTCACAGTCATTGTTCTTATCCACCTGAATTCCACATACATGATACCAGCTGTATCCCACCATCTGATCTCAATGAAAGAAAACCAAGGAAAATTTAGTTTATTTACCTTATCAAAGAGAAGGCTAAGCAGTAACTGGATCCAGTCTGTAATTACCAACACAAGGAAAAGTTACCTGATACTAGAAAGCTCACAGACAAAGGTGTCACAAGATCTATCAGAGTTCAAAGTAAAAATAAGTTGCAGATTTTTACCATTGCAAGAATTTAGCATATGAGGTAGCATTCCACAGCTGACCTGTGGCTGAATGGAGGGAGCACATAGTCTCTTGCACGTGTCTGGGGGATCTCCAAAGAATTGAGCTCCTTCCCTGCTTCCAAGCTGTGTTTAACTAGTGTGGAAAGCTGAGGTGAATGAAACAGTGGCAACATCGCTGTAACTTATTCTTGTGTAAATAGTACAGGGGGAACACTGTGTTCCTCTGACCAGTTTCTAACAAGGAGAGAACTAACATTTGAATGCTTTTCTGTGTGCTGAAGCACTTTTGAATTGTTTCTGTTATTACCATCCTCTTTGAAATAGACTCATTGTGCTTATGGGGAAAAGGTTGCACACCAAGCGCACCAACTTAAATTAGCTTTTTCATATATGGAGATGTGTTACTAACTTGAAGCCGCATCAGTGAGAAGATTGAAGAAATACAATTTCCATTTCCTGAAGCATGAAGGATCACTGACAGCAGCAGCATATGGTCTCCCTAACATTTTCCTGTTCAGAAGCTGGGGGAGGTCATGATTACGGAAAGTAAAGACCTCAGATGAGTGAGTAAAGCACTGCAAGCTGGTGTACGACAGTTTCTGTGTACCTAATGGAGAACAGAGGAATTCAGTCTCTTCAGTCTGAAACCTTTCTGCATTCCATTTAGGGAAGGTATTCACTATATTTCTTTGTTTCACCGAGGCTGCCATTCTCTCAGTGGCTGCAGCCTAGGTAAAGGCACAGTCTGCAGAGCCTGGGAAATGCAAATGGATGTGGTGAGGATCCCACCCCAAACAACTGACTCCTCCTAGGAGTGTCATGGCAGAGCTCACCCGAGCAGAGGTGCAGGGCTGAAGGCCTGCCAGCTGACGAAAAGGATTGGAGAAAGATTGTTCTACAGTGCATGATACAGATGAGACAAGTTAATAAAAATGACATCTAATTAAATTGCGCCTCTTGTGTCTATTTTTTGAACATCCAGAACACCAAAAGAAAAGTGGAAAAGATTATTTGATATTAATATCTAGTCTTATATTCATACACTCAACTGAGAAAATTTAAAACAGGAAAAGCAATGGTAATTTTTAACTATTTTATTTTAAAATATTTTCACATTGCACAAACGTGCAAAATTACAAATTGTTAAATTTTGCCCATGGTTCGGGATATTTCATGTATCTAACTTCAGAAAAATTATTACGGTGACAATCTGGTTTTGCTAATTTTTCTGTTTATACATGGAGTGGGAGGACTTGTGATTTATGACCCTGAAGTGGATGTGTACAGCAAGTTATATTATTTTGTTTGTACTTTGCACAAGGCAGCCTCAGAAGTAAATCTGGTATCTGATACATAACAGACAACTGTGTCATGCACACTGTTGAAAGAAGATACAGCTAAGCATAATTGCAAGTGTGTCTGTTTCCCTGTGCTTGTTTGTAGAGTTTGGGTTTTTGGTGGTTTTTTTGGAAATTAATTTGATGTGACGCATGAGAAACAGATCTTAGGAGTATCAGGTTACAGTAATTACTGATAAATAATAATTAAATACTTATATATATATAATTTATTATATAATGATAAATAAATACTTATAATTAATCAATAAATAATAATTAAATAACTAAATACTGGTAATTACAGCAGGCACTTTTTTTTTTTGCATTTCTTAAAAGCATTCAATTTCATTTTAAGTCACTGTTTTTAAGTGTTAAAGAGACACAATTAACTTAAGTTATGGATAAAATTTCCTATGTTCTTATAGAATATTTTATTGAAAAATTCCTGCTAACAACTGCCACCTTGACTTTCTTTAAAGGTCCTTGCCTATACCGAAGGCCTTCATGGAAAATGGATGTTCAGCGAGATTCGAGCTGTTTTTTCAAGACGTTATCTTCTCCAGAACACAGCTTTGGAAGTGTTTATGGCAAACAGAAGTAGGTCATAGTTTAAATTTGTTGCATAAAATTGTGCTAGTGCTTATTTTGTGTTATATTTATTAATCTTAAAATTAAAACTCTGTGCTTCCTTTGATAAAGTGCTTATGTCTGTTCTATAATGCTTAGTCTTGTATGTATTCAGTGCAAATTATATTAAAATCAATCACATAAATCAATCTCACTGCTTTCTGTGCAGCAGTGAGATTTATTTACAGAACCAGATCATTGCTATTGGTAAATTCTTCAAATGTTGGATAGGAAATTTGCATTTTCTATTGTCTCAACCTTCTCTTCAATTCTCTGTAAATATTTTAGTGAAATATATAAAAGGCTATTTCCTTTTCTAATCATAAAATAAATTAAATTTAACAAGTACCAGAGTGATAAATGGATCCGCTCAGTTTTCTGTATGTGCTACTCTGAATCACTGTTCAGTGGCTGTGAGGTATAAGGGGTCTTTTACCCTCAGGAGCTCTGATGTAAGTTTTGATTTCAGCTGGAGAGGGAATTAAACAATTCCTTGTTCCTGGGTGTTTTAAGGCACTAGTTGGAAGAGCAAATGCCATGCCAACTACTGAACAGCTTCTCAGCCTGATAAGAGATTATATGGGATAATAGTAAAGTGTTCCTCAAGCAAACAACACTCAGATCTTCTGCAAAATGGGAGAGTTAATGCCAAAACGTTAACCAGCTACTTAAACATAGGTGTAAAGAATGTCAGGAATTTCTGTAGTACCTTGAATCCCCAGGAGGATAAAAGTGGAACTGACTTCTCACCCCTGATAAAAACCAGAGCATTTTAAGAATATATGCAGATAAAGAAACAGACTTCTGCAAATGTTTTACTGGTACATATTTTCCTTTCTTCATTTAGCTTCTGTTATGTTTAATTTTCCTGACCAAGCAACAGTGAAAAAAGTTGTGTACAGCTTACCACGTGTTGGAGTAGGAACCAGCTATGGTTTGCCGCAAGCCAGGTAATTTAATTGAAATAGATTTTATATTTTATGTTTATTATATTATAGAGTTGATAATTTTTTAAACATCAATGCTAGAACATTATTCCTGCCAAGAAACTCTATATTTTCTTAAGGTTAGTATGAGAAACATTACCCTTTACTTACTATGTGGCCTGTTGGTATATGGAATAGAAGTAAAAGTATTGTAAATTAGATAATCAGGTTTTTTCCTTTTCTATTACAGGAAATAGGCACCTTCTGGTGAAAAAACTTTCACCTTATCTCTTCAAAGTCTGGTTTCCAGTCAGGTTTTATAAATGTATAGTCAAATGTTCATCCTTGTTTTTTATGCAGGATGTGAAACTGAACTTGACTAGTTTTTGTGTTTGCTGAATGTAAACTATTTCATCTATATGAATGTGTGGGGATTTTACTTCATTTCTTATCAATGTAGTGCCTATTTTGCAAATTCCAAGTTTCTTCCATTCATTAGTATAGTGCACTCTTCTTCTTTTCTTTTCAAAATTAAGGAGGATATATATTTTTGAAAGTACAACTAAGGTTGAGTTTTAGAGATTTTCACATACTATGAACAAGTAGTCTTTATTTTCTCATCAACATCAAATCAGCCTATGGCCAGAAATAACACTGGAAATTGTCAGATCCTGTATTATAAAAGTACTATTATTTCAGGGATAGGTGAGATGATCTTCACATGTACGTCACTGTATTGGAGGGGGGACAGGTTTTTGTTTATTTTTAGGTTCAGGATTAACTTTTGGTCCAAATGAGACAAAAATAAAGAAATATAAGGGAGTGAGGAAACAGCATGACATTAACAAAATATGGTGCTTTGGGCTCAGATCCCCATCTGGTTTGATTTGGCCACAAGCCAGTGACTTAATCATCAGTGTAGTGTCTGGGATGTATCTTTCTCTTTCTTTAAGTCATTTCCTACAAACTAAAACTTCACATTGTCCTTGTTTTATCCCAGTGCAAAACGTGGAAATACTCTGAAGTGTCAAAGCATTTGTAGAATTGGAGAACTATTTCTTTCCCAGATGAACATCATTCCCTGTCATGAGCCCAAGAGTCTCATGATACCTAAGGCTTGATCTCCTGCATGTGCTGAAATATTTAGGCAAACTGCCAAATTTCTCAAGTTTTCATTGAGATCAAGGCAAAGTTGGGACATTTATTTGGAAGACACATCTTGTTAATATTTGCATTGTTCTTCCATATACTAAAGTTAAAGGAAATGCTGTCTCTAAATAGAAAGTAATAATATTCTTTTCTGAAAAAGAAATGGCCACATGTTCTAGCACAAACAAAATGCAAATTTCTCAATCAGAATTTCATATTTACAGTGACATTTTTTACTTTTGAAATTCATATCCTTTGTGCATTATTCAGTGAATAATTGTGTGAAAAAGTTTGTTGATATATAATTATTTAGAAAAGTTTCAGCTTCAATATAATATGCAGTTATTTCCATACCTTTTTGATTAAACTTCAATTTGAATCGAAAATGGGCTTGCTAGCCTTCAGAATATATCTGGCATATGGTAGTGAAGTTATTTTTCTTTGGGTTTTTTTTGTGTACTCATGGTATGATTTATGCACAACAAAGACTCCGTAATCATGTTTTTTTTTTTCTTTTTTCCCTGTCTACATAACCTTATTGTCTTCAGTAGGAGTGAAGTGGTGTAACTGAGGGGAAATCTGGCTCTATAAATGCTCTGTAGTCAATCTTTTGTTGATATTAAAATAGTTTCCCTTCCTATGAATATGTCGCCTTTGGAATGCTAATTTTTAAAATTATGCTTATTTTTATAACTAACACAAGGAAAAATTATACTGAGTAACAAAAGGAGCTGCTAGACTGAGTAAAACTTTATCCTATTTTTTATCATCACAATTTTCCAGATTAAGTTGTACCTTAAAATATCTTAAAAAAGCAGACCTTTCTGGTTGTTTTGCTTAAGTTCTTTTGTTCTATTTATGCAAGTAATATTTCCTCTCTGATACTACTCTGAGAAACATGTCACTTAGAGTTGATTACAGTGTCATAAAGGCTTGCATGCATGATGGAAACATTCCAAAGAAGTCAATTATTTTTAATGCAGTACATGGCTTTTAAGCATATTTCTGTTTTCATGGTGAAATCCTGCAATCAACAAAGGCACAAGGAAGTAGAAGTAAATAGAAATATTTATGATCTAATGGTTCAAAGGATTAGAAGCAGGTGAACCATTAGGACTTCCTAAGACTTTACAGACCTGCTGTTCAGAGCAAATCTTCAGTTTGCCTCTTTGCTGCCTTTTCAAACTGCCTGTCTAATGCTTTGATTCAACGAAGAGTTCCAGCCTGCGCTTAATGTTACAGAGAAGTAATTACATCCTTAAAATCAGTCACATGTTGAAGAGTTCAGTCTGATTTGGTAATCAAATTAGTCTGTCTTTGATAAATGCATTTTCACTGTTCCTGAAACATGTTGCATTGATTGTAATTTCCTTATGACCTTGCCAAATGCTACAACTAGGCAGCAATGCTGTCTTTTAACTTCTGCAGCTGCATGTGATTCTACATAGGTAGAGTAATTTCCACATTTTTAGCATGGTATTATCAGACTACTTTTGATGGTTCTAACACCTCAGGTGTAATTTACTCATGTCTTTTTATTGAGGGCAACATCACAGCTCAGAAGCCAACTGTGAGCTGATGGTTTTGTAGCGTATAGAGATCATAGAATTGGTAAAAGATACTATATCTTCACCACTAAACCTGCTGACACCCTCCACTGAAATTTTGTGGGCTATTAATGCATTAGAGAAAACAATGGCTCCAGTTAATAAAATTATGAAATTCAAATGATGATTTTTTTTCTGAAAGAATGTATTTTGGCTGTTACAGTAACTATATTCAGCATCATCTCGGCTCTGCCATGTCGGTAGCTTGGTGATGGATATCTAAATCTCAATACAGCAGGTTGCAGAGGTTGAGTTTTGTGAAGGGAGAGAGGTAGAAAACCTAAGATTTGATGCCATCAAAGTATAAAACCCTTTTTAGAACTTTGATTGAAAGTGAATGTTCATGAGTTTCTTGCCTTTCCTTGAGAAAGGACTTTCTCAAGGTTTTTTTATTTTCTCTGAACAGGAGTAACACAACGTCATGCAGATGCAAGATACTTAAATATTCTTTGTATGAGATTGCATTGTAGCTAACTAAATTAAAAGTGACTGTGAAAAAGGATGTGTAATATTCCACATATGGGATATATAACATCCCTTCCTTCACCAAAATGGCATGAATTGTTTTCTGAATACATTTAAATGTATAAAAATTGAAAAATTGGATCATTCTGTTGTACATCAGAGTCTTCTGCAGTTCCCATTTTGAGCAGGTATTTCATGGTTCTCTAGAAGCAAAGGAAGCACATTCATTTGTGCATCTTCATATTGATGATGCTATATTGAAGAAAGAAATGGTGTGATCAAAGTTGGATGGTTTTAGCAAAACAGAAAACAGTGGGTCTTCCTGTGTTAGCTGAAACAAGCAGGTGTGGAACCAATTTATTGTGCATAATTTCTTCCAGTCTCTGCTGAAAAAACTGTGAATCTTTCAAACACCATAGATATGGAGTAAATAAGGACGTTTTTAGTATTTTTTGATTTTCTGTAGAGTTCACTCAAATCAGGCATTCAAATGCAAAGTCCAGCACTTGACAGTTTATAGATTTTTGAGACTCCCTAGGAGATTGTGAAAAAAGTCTAAAAGCATCTACTAAGCTGTACTGATACATAAATGTTTCATCATGAGAGGAACAGAAAGTCTGTGACAGAAATTTTATTTTCTGTGTTTATTAATTTGTATGTAGCATTGTTCAAAATTTACTGGAAACCATATGTCTTTGAGAATTCTACTGTAAAAATAGTTGTTATTCTATAAAATGCAATATTAACTATGATTACATTTATATATTTCTTTAGATAAATTATTTCATAAGAAGCATAATAGGAACAACTTTAAAAGAATTTGCATTGTCTCCTGTGTACTAGCAAAGTGTATTTATCTTTGGTATCCTATAGTCTACTGTAAAGTAAGGCTGGCCAAGCTGGCAAGACCTAATGTATTGTGCACCCTTTCTCTGGAAAAAGAGTTCAGTGCATCTCTAGGAGTATGTACCTGTATCTTTAGAAGTAGATGATTCTCATTTTTGTAAACACTGCCCAGTTTGAAGCCTTGCATATGACCTAGTTTTAAGAAGGTATTGAGCTTTCAGAGTCTAGAAATAGCTCACAGTGTGCCCAGGGTGCAACTGAAAGCTGAAGCATTGGACCTCCCTATTTAGTCTTGGTAACCTAAGTAAATACTGCTACATACATTCTTTAAATTCACTGGATTCAGACTAAGCATTAGGAATTGTCTTTTTTTGTTGTTGTTGTTTTTAACAGTTTTAAACATTTCTCTATTTTGACACATTTCCAAGATGTAAATTTCTTTTTAAAAAGGTATCTAGGGAGATGAGTATTTTCTCCTTTTAAAAATCTCCTTGTCTTTTTTTTTCAGGCCAGAACTATCTTCTCTAGAAATGAGTTTTGAACAATGAGACTGCTTCTGCCTGTTGCAGATTTTTTTCTTTAATGCATCAGTCTAGACTGACTCTAGTCCCCTATATTTTATGAATTAGGGACAGTATATACAACGGTTAATTTAAGATTTGGTGCATGGTATTTGGCTATTGTGATGTTGTCAAATTGAGTATAGAAGAGTTGAGGTTTTCTGCTTTTCTTTTCCATGGCATGTAGTTTGATTTTTCTCCCTTATTCAGTCATGTAAGTTTCAAAAATTGTGTGGAAATTGAGTATCATAGAAGCTTCTGCTCCTCTTCCAAATTAGAATGAAATGCAATTTAGAAGTCATTATGAAGAGACAGGCAGATGAACATGTGAGCAGATAATTGAGTAAAATTTGTTTCTTTCAGAAACCAGGCTATAAATAGAATCTTCAAGCTAACTGAGATATAGGAAAGAATCATGGGTAGTTGACCACAGAGGAGGTGCACAAATTGTGTAATAAATATCTTCAACCCATGTGATGGAAGTGTATGTCACTTTAATCTATCACTCACTCACTCACTCACTCACTCACTCACTCACTCACCTTAATGAACTTATCTCAATATATCCTTTCGAAACAGGGAAATGGTGTTCCTCTTTTATTCCTTCTGGACAAGCCTGGCACCAGGAGGTCTGCAGTTTCTTTTAATCCTAGTCTTTTAACCAGATTCAGAATAAAATAAAACACAAAATATATTATTCTGATTTATTGCAATGCTATAGTAGTGGTAAAATAAAATATAGTTCTTAATTTTAGCCATTTCTCATATAAGGGTAATAGTCTTTTCTTGACTTCATTACATGAAATAAAAAAGCCTCTGAGAGAATCTGAAATTAATTACACTAAAAATCCTGTCCTATATCTTAACATTTAATGAGACCCTTAAAAAAATCATTCTTTAAATGTATTTCCTAGGAGAATCTCTCTGGCCACACCCCGACAACTTTATAAATCCTCCAACATGACTCAGCGCTGGCAGAGACGGGAGATTTCTAACTTTGAATACTTGATGTTCCTCAATACTATAGCAGGTAAGGCTTCTGGCTCTTTAATCCCTCGTAATATGTTTATGTTTGTCAAAGTCTTAAGCACCATGACTTGATACAATACATTTATCCCTCTAGAATTCAGCTGCAGCTTTCTGAAACACACACGCACATTAAATTTTATTAGAAAATGCACAACCTATCACAGGGACTTTAGATTCATGTATTGCTGTGAAGGCTGTTCCTTGCTCCCCTTCTGCCATTTCCTCTGCTGACAGCTTTGTCTGAAGCTTTATTAGAGTCAACAAACCATTGCCAGAGAGTGTCTGGAAATAATAATGGGAAAATGTAATTTCGCTACTTCATCATTCTCAGCAACAGCAACTAGACAGCAGAATAACAACAGTATTCTGCCTAGTACAGATGTCACCTGGATTGTGGTATGATTAGATTACAGCATCTTTTCTCATTTAGTTCTTTGAGATGAAATATAATATCAGATTAGGTATTTAAAATGAGAAATAACTGCCACAGACATCCATTTGTTATTGGCAAAAGAAGAGCTTTTCTGGCAATTGTCATTAATTAAACATTCAGGAAGATATTATTCCTTTCACCTTTCCCTTTTCTATGTGTTAACTCCAGTGTTAATTTTAAATGTAAAAAGCAGCAGTTTTCTACACCATATACAGAGATTTCCAGGAAGTTGTCTACTATTATGATTCCTGCCTGTAGCACACATGCTGCTTATGAACCTGCCTGTGGAGAGCCTCATACAGACATTTCACTTCAGTGAGCTTTAATTTGAAACTCAAATTAAATTCCACCAGGCATCACTTTGTACTCCAGTGTTACAACTCTCATCTTTACTTGGTCCTGACTTTTATGCTTGAGGTTATCCTCAGGCCAGACATAAGACATGTGTAAGTGTGAAACCTAAATGTAGCACTCGTTATGCTGACCAGTCTGAGGAAAGTCACTGCATTCTTCCCAGTAGGGCAGTGGCAGAATTCAGGAGCTGTCAAACTCACTTGCTTTGAACCCTTAGGCTTTGGTCTTGGTGCTTAGATGGTAGTCATCTTCCATGCATCCAGTCTTACGGATGTTAATAAATGTGTCATCAGCTTGTCCCAGTGTGATACAGAAGCGTTACCACTGAGCGGTTGGAAATCCGACGGCATGTTTACCTTGTGCACTGGAGCAAAAAGCAGAATCTCTGAAACTTCTGGAGATCTGGGCTGGAAAGTCCATATGGTGAAGTCCAGTGCAGGCTCACCAGCTTGATTCCCAAGCATTTTAGCTGCGGTCCCGCAGATCGCTGCTGGAGGAAGGAGCCCTGCAGAGTGTTTATTGCCTCTGGTGCAATGCCAGAATGCCGCTATCCTGCTTCTGGACACTGGCCTGTCTCCAGCTGCTTCGTGCCTCTCACACATCCGTTGCCCTTCTAGTGATGAGGAAATACAGGCAGACCCTTGCTGGCTCCCTGGCTGCCTCTTCCGAACTTGGAGGATTTACTGGAGAACTGGGAGCTTAGCCGAGGTCCCCTCAGTCCTTGTCCAATACATTATCGACAGAACTGTCCTTCACTTGTAATTTCCTTTTTATGTATTCATTTCTTCTGTAAGCAGTAAATTTAAGCTCTTTAAATGAGGGTAGACAAGAGATAAGCCATTTCTTCATAAATTATTTTTTTTTAGTTTTAATCAGTTTAAACCTCCAAGGTCATTATTTTTTCGGTACCTCACCAAAGCATCCAAAGCTGGAAGACAGCATTATGTCTGAAGTCAATTAGGAATTGTAGTAGCACTTACACTAAAATATCTATCAGTTAACAAGCTTCAGCCTGAACAGATTCCCTCAGAGTATCTCAGAGGTCTCAAAAAATATTTTTTGACCTCTTTGATACTAGTACTGTTAGACAGGCTTTACAGCCAAACACTTGGGGTGATTGCACGAGGCAGGATTCTCTTAGGGTCACTTAGTGTCACTCAGCTGCCTTATAACAGGATGGCTGATATTAGCATTTCAGGTTCCACTGCTACGGCCAAGGTTTGAAGGATTACTGACTATTTGTTGGTTTTGTGTGTCCATGAATTTCTGTCCTATTTGAAAAAATTGTTTGGTCACTATCCCTAGGAATGTCTCTCTCTGACTCAAGCATTTAATTTCTAGCAGCTTTATTTGTATCAGTCTTTTACAGGTAAATCTCTTTTTTTCATGTAATCTCATTTGTTAATTGCACAGGATGCCTTGCTCATTCCACAGCATCAACCATCTTATAAAATCTTTCAGCAGTATGTAATTTTAAAAATAAAATAGAATACAATTTATCCTTGGTAGCTGAACTTGCCAATGACACACACAAAACCTTTTCTGGAAATAACATCAGAGAATGAAAGCTGACTGAAACCCATCAGGCAATTCTGCATGACAATAAACTCTTTATTCCAGTTTGGAACAAACCCTAAATTTTTCCAACTTTTTGACAGAAGCAAAAAATTCTCTCAAGGTATTTTTTGGAAGATCAACCAGTTTTTGTAGTTTTAATGAAGTCTGCACTTCATCTAGAAAACTCAATTCCAAAAACTCATGAGGTGCTTGGGGGTATTTGCAAGGAGTCTCCTCGTAAAGTTCATGGCAAGCCAGAAACTCACCCACAAGAGAGTGCACATGAGCTCAAAGTCCAGTTGGGAGGAGAAAGCTTTGAAAAAGAAATATATGTTAGAAAGTTTAGAAGTTCTCACATGCCCAAGCTGATCCTGGCTCCACCATTGCCTGGCCCTGTACCACCAGGGCCTGAGATCTGGGAAACTGCAGAGTCAAGAGCTGTGAGGCAGCCTGAATGACACCACTGCTTTTACAGCTGTGCCTGTATTTCTGTAAGTCTTCTTGAAAGGTGTTCCTCAAAAATATTTCCCTTACAACAAATAGATGTTTTCTGATGAAATACTAACAAAATTAATAACTCTACTAGAAATACAGTTCTGGAAGCAGAGAACCTCTACTAGCTTGTTGCCTTGGTTTTGATAACTGCCCAAGTACACCTGTATTAAACAGACACAAAATCTTATATGCACTATAGACAGAACCCTCAGCAGTTAGAAGAAAATACAGGATTTTCTATATTGTACACAAAAATGGAATACTGAATATACTTGTGACCTCCTTCCCTAAGTGAAGATGAATTTTCTTTTCTTTCTTCTTGGAAACCTAATTTCCAATTACAGTCTTAATTATACTCTTTTGTAATGAGATTCCATAAGAAATATTTCCTTATAAGTTACAACTTCTTTGCCAGTAATTGTTAGTGTAGCAGCAATTACCTAGTTTTAGAATATAACTGTTTATTTAAGCAGCATCTTATTCTCTAACAGTATTATTGTTTTTAGCTATTGAGAAATATATCCATCCTTTTTCTTTTTATTCATGTTGCTATTAAGCTCCTACTTATTCAGCAAATCTGAGCTGTAGCTTAGTCAGAAACATGGAGGTTTGACACTTAAGAATTGTGGATTATCTGCTGGTAAGTACGTGATAAGTGAGGTCCCTTCACTGTTTTTTCTTCTCATCCAAATAGAGGTCCAGTAACACAGTGGTTTAGTACATCTTTGGCCCATTCTTTGTAGCTTCCTTTTTTTCTTACAATGGTGCTTAATTAGTCTGTAACCCTTTACAAAAGAGTAAGAAAGCACTCAATGTTTTCTTGTGATCCTCCTCTGAAATTATGCAAGGAGCAGTAGCCTTGGAAGAGTGAGGTTCAGAAGTGAAGGTTCTGACACCAGCTTATTTCTGTCATTATGACATCATGCAGCTGAGTTCTTTCTCACAGGAAGTCCTTTGTCTGTTTATTAATACTCTTAATTACACAGATTGGTTGGTCTCTGTACAACAAAACCACTGAAATAAATATATGAATTTCTTCTTAAATCTCTCCCTGGTTTGCTGGTATGTCTGTCCTGAGAAGCATGCTCCCCAGCTTTTCTATATTTTCTTAATATTTGAAGTACCTTCTTGGAAAAAATCCATTGTTCTGTAACATTTTCTTTAATTCTTACATCATCCTATTACCCCCTAGAAACATTGCCATGCTTCATTTTTATTTTAACTGTTTCTGCTGTGATCTGTGCTCATGACTAAATAACTTTCTACTTCAGATCTCAAAGATCTCTCTTTCTAGATCATTTCCTATCCAAGTAGATGTGATTGCTGGCACTTGCATTGGCCTGATGTCTCATTGCAATTTCAGTTCAAAATCTCTCTCCATCTTCAAAACTATCTAAAGCCTTGTTTCAACCTGTTTCTCTGGCCCACTAGTCAGCTATTTTCTCACTTCCCTATTCTGTTTCCAAGCTCTTCACCTCTTTCTTGCCCTCTTTTCTGGCTTGAGCATATTTCATCATGTTTACAGCTCTGATCTTTCTTCCCAAAGGTAAACACTGCACTCTGCTACTTATCAATCAGTCCCAGTGTTATACTCTCCATGCCCCTGGTTTTTGTCCTGGCTGTGTAGACATAAGCCTTCCTTGTCACCTCCCCCCCTCCTGCCTCTACCTGCTTCATTCCCAGGGATCCTTTTGTTTCAAAGGCTTGAAGGAAGCTGCTATGATTATACTAATTGTCCTTTCTGCATGGGATCAGCATATATGTCATCTGAACTCTCTGGGTGATACAAGAAACAAGTAATTGTTACTATTCTCAATTAAAAGAGTATTTAAAAGTGTATTTAAAAGTAATCCCACTACAGGAAAACATATCAAGAGGAGTGGGGAACAAGAAGTTGTTTTTTAATATCATTGTACTGCTCACTGTTTTAGCTAGAAGTCTAGATTTCAAATCTATTTCACAGTATTTAACTAATTTCTGCTGTTTGATTTCAAATTGCAGTATATTAAATGTGTGCTTGCATTTTGTATTTATTGGAATTTTAATTCTTTTAAATCCTACGTGCCACTGCTTTTAAAAGAAATGAAGAATAATTGCATCCATAATTTTTGTGAGTAATTTCTTGTAGTGGAAAGGGTTTATTTTTAAAGATTTATGGAAAAAAATTACATCCTTAGTTAGGTAAAAAATTCAGATGAACTTCTTCCCCCTCACCATTTTTTTTTTTTTTTGCCTGTTTAGCATTTTCCACTTTTTTACTCTGTGATGTACAAGCCCTCACTGGTTAATTATGTATATATTTAGCTACTGCATGTGTTGGGCTTATTATTGTCATCTAATTAGATGTAACTCGAACTACTTACTTCTAGAAAAATCATTAAAAATTCTTTCCTAATGACCTAGAGATGACAAAATGTCTGTAAAGTGTGAAGAAGCAGACAAGCACAGGAACATCGCTCTTAAAGAGTGTTAATCCAGATGCTGCAATCATCTAATTAAACAATATTTTGCTGTCATTAACATTTTCACCAAGGAATAGCAGTTATAATTTCTTTGTCAGCTGTCTCTAGCTCACTTTACCTTAGAAACTAAAGTGCCATATAAAAACATTAAATTGGATAGTTTAATTAAAAAGGTTGTTTTTTTTTTTAATGAAGAAACATATCCAGTATTTCTGAGATCTCATTTACTATGCCTCATTTTTATTGTTCAGGTAGATTAGTGTCACAGGGCTTGCGATATTTAATATTCAGCCTTTAATATTAATCTCTGTAAGCCTAGTTGAGGGGAAATCTGAAGGTTCTGAAAAGGTATAGGGCCTACCAGTAGTCATATAGGTTTATGTTCTATATTTACTTAGCTAAAGAAAGGACCAAATAATTCTTGCTGGAAGCACCAGAAAATTGATGAGATGGCTAAGTATATTTGTCTGCTGACTTTACTCTGAAAATAATCAATTGTGAAGCCAGAACAGATCATGACAGCCTTTCTAATAAAGTGAAACCACTGATATTTATGCATGTTTAGAATTAGGGATTTGTAATCCCATTATAGGCCTAGATCACTGTCCTCCACTCAGATAAGTATAGATGTGTGGTCTTACCTTGTAGGTTTGGTCTGCTTTCACAATTTAAATTAGGTTCATCTTCTCGAGTCAGTTTTATTTGTTGATATTAAGGAGAAAATTTTTGAATTGAGAAAAATAAATCACTAACTTTTTTATTAAAGAAATTAAGATCTATTCTTATTAGTTAATGTCCTAATAAATAAAACATGCTTTATAAAAATTGAAGTAGGAGAGAAGAGAATATTTTAGGTTTTCTCACATGCCTATGCTTATATTTACTAGATATATAATCATGAAGGCTTCATTGTTTACAACCTATCCTACCTAAGCTGAGAGAGAAACTGCTTCAAATTATTTCTCACTGTGGGGTAAAAAACTGCATGGAGGAGTTACTGCAGTGTTCTGACATAGAGCTAATGTCACATGCTAATTCTGTCATGTGTCTATACTATAAGTAACCTCTCAGTAAAAGAGAACCATACACCAGTGAGGCTCAAGATTGCTTTTTTCTTGCCCTATTCATACATTTATGGTTTTCCCATATGGAATGGCAACAAAAGTAAAAATTTTGTTGACTGAAAATTGAAATTTCATTGAAATAAAATTAATTAAATAAGTATCAAAATTAAATGAAATCACAATATGAAAAAACCTCTATTTTGAAATTACAAGTGATGTAGTACAACCATACATTTCCTCAGAAAATTTTACAAAAGGATGTTCTTCCTTTTTAAATATTTCTATAAAATGCTTAAAGTTGTAGATTTTTTATTACTATGAGCTCTTTCCCATACAAATTTTGATTCTGCAGAATTTTCATTTTTGCTTATGCTTTATAATGGACTACAGTCACCTCAGTCATTCTCTTTCTGGATCTCAAAGTTCTTTTAGTCTGCTCTCTGCACAAACACAAATGTCTTACTATTGTGTAAGTTTTTGCATGCTCTTTGGTTAACTTAATTGAAGATTCTTATGGTGAGAAAAACATTTATTGTATGAAGCTGTATTATAGAGGCCATACTTTATAGCAGTCTAAATTTGATAATCTCAAGAAACTTTACAAGTCATATGTAATTAAACCCTTGCCAAAGAGGAAAATAATATCCTGATTTGATGGATGTAGAAAATGAGGCAGAGTTGGGTTCCTTCAAGAAATATAGAGCCCCCTCCCAAAAGTGTAAAAGAATTAATATTCTACCAGAGAGTAGCTTTCTTTTTTCTTCCTTACAAGGAAAAATTCTGGTATGCTTCTTGATTGTTTGATACCTTCCTGTTCTATCCAGGAGTCATTTTGCACTCATTCATTCATTCATTCATTCATTGTTGATGTTAAAGAAGAGTGATTTTTTTCCTATCTGTCTTTACTTGTGTACATAGCTGTACACAGTGCTGGCACTGCATTTTAATAAAGTTATATTCGTACCTTAATTTTTTTTTTATTATTCTTGTGAATATCTATGTATTCAGAGTGTAAAGTGAGGATGCACAATTATTAAGAATATGCACTTCTCCTGTATATGGTGAAACTATCTACAAAATAAAAACCTGCTTTTTGTTCATCAACTTCTATTGAAAAAATAAGGTGTGTGTAGAGCAGTGAACGTTTCACGTTTCATTAAAGCAGAACTGATTTTTGTGGAGAATTGTGACTGCTACTCAGAACAAGGAAGCCTATGTTTTCCTGTGCTGGGTTTTGTACCCCAGAAATCTGTACAGAATCTGGAAGGAAGCAGTTAGTGAGACAGGGCTGTAAATCTGCCGTAGGACTGGGAATTGTTAACCTGGATTATTTCAGTCTGCTAATTATATTATATAAACACACACACACATACACACACACACACACACACACACACATATTTATGACCTGATTTTGTTTTTTAAGACTCATATTGCATATTGCATGGGTCTCACTATAGCAATAGGATGGACAGTTTTGTACTAAGAAATTTCATTTGTCTTATCACTGAAATGTTAGATTCNACACACACACACACACACACACACATATTTATGACCTGATTTTGTTTTTTAAGACTCATATTGCATATTGCATGGGTCTCACTATAGCAATAGGATGGACAGTTTTGTACTAAGAAATTTCATTTGTCTTATCACTGAAATGTTAGATTCTACTAAATACTAGAGAACAGAGAAATAACAGCCTTTCCCAAACACACTTTTCTTTGTGATGAATTCATAATTCTTAGTTCACTGCAGTTGCAGATTGTTCTTTTGAAAGATGGCTCTTGCCCATTTCATCTGCTGTGATGACAGTAGCATTTCTTTCATGATTGAAGAGAGTGGCCTGGGGTAGTCAGTTCTGTCTTCTAGGGATGTGAACTGTTTTTTAATTTTGAAAGTGATTACAAAATAGTGTTACAGCAAACATGACTTCTACCACTTTGATTCCACAGTTGCTGTGCAATCTCACTATTTCTTCAGTGAAAAAGAGTCATAGGAAATGATGGATTAGCATGGACCATCTAGGATAGACCTAAATTTGAAAACCTCAAATTTAGCCCCTTGCTGTTTGGAGTCTCATTTAATCTTTGCCAGCTATGATACTTCATAAAGTTGCCAGGAAAGTAATAGTCTAGTTTTTTTAAAATTTCTACATTCATGCTATAAAATTATCTTAATGGAAACAAAAAAGAAAGTGTTTATTGACATATGGTGCATTTTAGTTGATCTTAAAAGATACTGTTCTTTTTATATTATTTCAGTTGTGCATCTAAATGGCTGCTTTTGTCTGGAAGATTTATACCTTATTCTGTTAAGTGGTGGGAACTGGGAACATGTGACGCAACAAATGTAACCACTAGATTTTTTTCTAGCTGAGTAAGTGGACACTTTTTCCTAATTCTTGAAACTTTCCTTTTCAATAGGACGAACATACAATGATCTGAACCAGTACCCTGTATTTCCGTGGGTTTTAACAAACTATGAGTCTGAAGAGTTAGATCTGACCCTTCCAGGCAACTTCAGAGATCTTTCAAAGGTATGCTTCATTTTTGTTAAAGAACAGTCAACCAGTCCTTTTAGAAAGAGATTTTGTTTAATATTTATAGTCTGGTTAAATAAGGTCTTTATCTTAAACTCATAAAAGTCTGAAATAGGCTTTTCTATTTTAGAATTATCTTATACTGAGTCTCTACATTATGCTACTTCCATGTCCCTGACTTATCTGGTTCCAAATCTGCAACTCCTCCGTACCTTCTGACTTACAGAACAGGAGTGTGTCAGACCACTTGATCTCACTAATTATCCCTCTTAGTTTATAAAAGCTGATCCTTTGGAAATAAAAAGCTAGGAATAACATTTCACTTACTTTTGCAGTGACTAGAATAGTACTATAGTATCAGCACCTCATTTTGATTTAATAACTAGTAAAGAAATATTTTGTATTTTAGATCCTGGAGTATCCTCTTCTTATTGTTATTTCTTGGGGTTTTTTCCCTCCAACCAGATTTGGACAGTTTGTACTTTATAATAAAAAATTTCCTAGATTATTTTCTATAATAGCATCATGTTGTCATCAATACTCAGCTCTGGTACTCTGGTTGTGTTAATAGACTGCAGAGAAGGTCTGTCCTGGCCAAGCATAGCAGAAAGATTATGGAAGGGCTCTACTTTTGGCCAGCTAAAATAAGGACTAAAACGAGGGCTCAAAACTGAGTTGTGCAAAGTATAACTCCTGGTTTCTATCAACTAAGAAAGTGTATGCACTCTCTTGCCAGTGAAATTGGGTAGTCCTGCAATATCCCCATTGTGAGGCTTCTGTTTGGTGTGACAGCTTTCTTGCATCCTTGCCACAGCGCCTCAGCCAAGAGGGGCAAGTTGCTTGTAGAAAACTGAGTGAGGCTCAAAACCACAGGAAGCTGTCACTCACTGCCTTAAGGAGTGAGGCCGGAGAGGAGAAAATGACCCCCAAGGCCTGTTCTGCAGTCCTGTGCTGCAGCTCCCACATTCCTTTCTGCTGGTGGTCAGTCATGAGTGTTTCTGGAGTTCCTGCTTTGAGTCTGGATTTTTTTCCTCTCCTTCCTGCAAGCACACATCCTGGGGAGCAATGAATACATCCTGCCCTGGATATTTTACAGTTTCATCTCTGCTGGAAAGAGTGTGCTTGCAGTACCTCCAGATGTGTTGTAACCATTCTTGGAAACCTGCTTTTGTAAGACTTCCAACATAATTTGAATAGGACTTGAATTAATAATAGCAGATAGAGACACCTACGTTTACTCTCTCTTTTTTTCTTAGACAAATAAAAGAGTAAATAAGCAAATAAACCCAGAATTGACGTTACATTCACAGTATGCCTCAAAAGGGAACAAATTGCTTGATACTTCCGTTAGGTTATGTAAAACTTCTGACCTTTCACAATATTATAGGTATGTTTCACAAATGTGTTTTTCAGTTCTGTAAAACCATTGTAATCTGTGCCAAGAACAATAAAAGATCCACAGCCATGACTTAAATAAAGACCTGTGATCATTTTACACTGGCTTGCTCCCTAGCATGTGTAAAAGCATTGCTGGTTTAGAGTTGTTCAGAGAGATAAACCTTTCATTAAAGTGCTTACACTTTTCAAAATCTCTCAAACTCACTTTCTGTGAGTATCAATAGCATTGCATGTGGTGAAGTGCAACAAGATTAGACAGTGTCTCATGAGTCCTTCACTAGGTATTTCGTTTGGTTCAATCCAAATTTTGCTAACAATCTACTGAAGTCTGTAGTTGCTGCAGGAAGTAGTGTGATAGCTGAATAGATAGGTTTTCCTCATGAGTTGGTAAAGACTCATTATTACTGCATGTATAGCTTATTAAGTATTATCACTGTATTTTTCTTAGTGCTCTCCTCAAAAGGAAATGTAAAACCAAGTGCATGGCTATTTATTTTTCGTCAAGAATCCATGCAATGTGCACCTTTTCTTGACAATTTGAAAGCTTTCCAAAAGCTATTGCTGGTTTCCCGTGGAGCAGCTAGGGTTTTGACCACTGAAAAGCCTACACAGAACTAGTCAAAGAAAATGATCTTTCCTTTCTGGCAGTGTCTGGGCTGTATTTATCCCATGGATATATGAGAAAATATGTGTGAAATCTCTAAAGTGTTGTGGAATACCTCAGGATAAAAGGGTTGTAATTGTCAATTTTTTTCAGTGTTCATTATAATAATATCTGATAGATTTTATTTCACCATTTTAAAAGGAAAGGTTTTAAAAGGAAAAATAGGCTAATGATTTATTTTAAAATGAAGTGGCTGGTTAGTATGGAATACCTGACTTGGACTGTCAAGTGTTACTTGTGTCCTGTTTCAATTTTTGCATTATCAGTAAAAATCTTAAAAATTTGAATGTCTTTGAGGTATTACCTTGTCAATTCTGTTTTCATTTTTGATATTGTCCTGTATCTGTGAGGGAGTCCTTATTTTCTTGTCATGGAGGTAAATCCTGAGTAGCCTGATGCTTAAAAGTGGGAATAAGTGATTTATTCTTAACAATATTGAAGGAGGTTGTGCTATCAAGCCTCAGCCAGACCTCTGGGGCAGGCTCACACAGTATCCTTTCCACGAGGAGCAACTTCCTTCTGTCAAGTTTTGCCCTGCAATAGAGACATGTTCCTGCACATTTGCTGGCAGATCAGAACCTCCAGCTAAATTGTCGATGGATAAAATCTCCTTTGTCAGTTCCTGACCTCCTGTCTCCCTACAAATTTTGCCCTTCTTAGTTTCACAAAGACTCTATCCTTGATATTTAGCAATTAACAGTCCTCAAACAATCTTCTGAAATTATCTAGAATTCTAACACTATTTCATATATGGTAAAAGCCAAAAAAGTAAAGAAATTAAAAGAGAAGTCACTTACCATGCTTTGTTTTCTTGGTTTAAAATAGTTTTTGTAGTTAAATGTAGGTATTAAGTCTAGCTTTTAAAAAATAAACTTTTTGTATTATTGCTCAAAGTTCATACAAAACTCTAGTGTCAGTTCTGATAATTGACTACACTACTTTTGAATTTTTCTTAATCTTTGACTTCTAAGCTTTCTGTATAAAATATGATACACCACCTTTGTGATATCACAACTCCTAAGTGAACATAAATATCAAATGCAATTCATATGTTTTTTGGAGATGAAATTACAGGTGTTTGTCTTGCTTACAATGTCAGTAAAGCATATGCCTTTTGCATTTAGTCCAAACTTAAATATTTACATTTGTGCAAATCCATCTTGAACATGTAGCTTGTCCTTTCTTTCCATTCCATTTTATTCTGGTTTTATGTAGCTCTCCTTATTGTGGTATTTTTACATCCAGAAATTATTTGTTCTCTCAGGACAATTGTATTTAAATATTAGTCTGAATATTTCTCCGTGCTTTTTCTTTTAGGTGTTTGGAAATTCCCTTATCAAGGCTTTTTTGGTTGTCTTTTTTTTTCCCTTTTACATATAGTTTTAGATTTAAAACCAGGTTTCATGGGCATGGAACGTATCGTAGCAGTAGGATATATTGGAACTCTCATTTGATTAGACAGTGTAGGTTCAAGTTTTATTCATTACATATACGAGGTTAAAGGTTATATTTATTGTTTGACAGGATCAAAAGCTAATGAAAGAGGCTGTCATAGATACATAGATTATCTTTTCAGTATCAAACCATCAGGTGATCTGCTTTTTTTCTTCTTTGTTGAGATTTCCTTTAGCAGAATACTTAGTATATTAAACATTAGTCCAAGAAACATGAACACACTGATGCACACTTACTATGCACTGATTTTTTGTGAGGTTTGAAACACTTTAAATGTGGTATGGTTTGTTTGTATAAAATTGTATGACTTTTCCTCCTAAATTATAGTGAATGCATGGTTTTGACATGCTGCATTGTCCCTGCTCATTAAAGTGTAAACGGGAATTTCTCCTCATTTACTTCCAGTCATACATCCTGTTAAATAAAATGATTTCTTCACCAGGCAAAGTAATACTAATATTGACATGTGTATGAAACATCACACACCCATTCATTGAGTGGAAAAAATTATGTTTTGTTAATATAGAAGGTGTTTGACTGATGGGTAGTGATAAGCAGAACCACTTTTCTTTATTACTGTGCCATTTCAAGAAAAGGAAGTGATAAAGCCCCAAGGCTTCTAAATGTAATAATGCAAATGAACACATCCAAATGTGAATATTTCAAGGCAACCACACTTAATACTTCCAAAAATGTATATGATGTGGAATAGAGTTTATGGGCTTATTAAAAGCCCTACATTGGAAAAATGAAAAAATTTTCTGTAAATTAAACTTCCCTCTTTATCATATGCAACTGTTCCATCAGTAGAAAAACTGCACACAATTAAAGCCACACAATTAAACATGTGTTTTTCTTAAATAAAAAGTTCATTTACTGAGTGAAATTCTGGTACTATGAATCTGTGAGTACTCGGATATTGTTGATATCTGGTTTTCATATTAGGATGCTAAAGAAAATATGTTTACAAATTTGGATAAAATTGCAATTTATTTTTAAGTTTAAAGTATCATCCTAAGACATTCTATTTATAGGTTGATGTTCAGTGGGTGTTTTTTAATAAAAAAGCAAGCAGTCAGGAAAAACTGTCAGTTTTCAGCTGGAGCCAAATAAAGCCATGTTCAATATTCCTTTTGTATCCAGCTACGATTTTGTGCAGTACATCAAAAAAAAAAAAAAAGATAAATAGATAAGGTAGCTGCTGCATGAATTAGAGTCAAGTTAAGCAGAATATTTTAGTGGCTAGATAAATAGGATGCTACATTCAGTTCTGCTCTCTAGGAAGATAGCTAGCAAACAAGTAGATATTACATGAACTATCATAACACGTCCAGTGGATGTAAACAGTAAATGTATTGACAATCTGTATTGACTTGTTCAAAGGCCAGATATCTAAAGAGATTAGCCAGGTAAAAAAAAAAAAAAGAAGTAGTAGTGTGTTCTTAATGTTGAAGTAAATACTTACCTTATTTTAAATGGAAGAAAGAAACAAAATAAACTGAAGCAGCAGGTTTTAGTGCATCAGAAGTGAAGTGGTGGAAGAGGCATTGTCATACAGTGACCTGTTCTTTTTGTTTGCATTTAAGAATATCTTATAAAATCCTCATGGGGGAAGTTAATTCTATTTAATATGGGTCCTTACAGAGGCCTTTTTGCTTTAAAAAGACAAATGGTGTATTTGGAAAAAACATTTTGTAAAATATTACGAAAAGAACTTTTTAAATAATGGTCAGAACAATTTATTTCACTCAAATTCAGTTTCTGTATTTGTTTTATGGTTCAGATATGGACTGAGATTTAGTATAGAGATTGAGCTTTGCTTTTATATTGTTTGGGCAAGTTGTTTTCATCAGTGCACACACCAGAAGATTCTCAGTCAAATGGAAATAGAATTATTTTTTCCATTATATGAAGTTGCAGGGATTGACCCATAAATAAAATTTATCTGCCTTTTATAGGAATGATATTAGATTAAAATCGAGGCAGGTGACCTTCTGGGGTGAGAATGGCATAGTAAAGCTATGAAAAGTGACCAAAATTCCATATATCCTACATATTTCACAAGAAACGTGAGAGACTACCATTACTGTAGAACTTGTCATCTAATAGGACCTGTGCCTCATCAGAGTAAAACTGGGTTAATTGCTAGTTTATACAATTGAGATTTAAGGTCTTCACAGAAGCATCTTTGTCATACCATCATCTTGGATAACAAGGGTTCATCCACAAGTTTCCATTAGCATTTTCAATGTGTATGATTTTCTGAATCTGGAGAGATGTTGTTTCTATTGATGTGCAGAGAGGTGATTCACACCAGGGTCTCCATGACTGTACAGAGAAGGGAGATCAGATGTTTTTTGTATTTCTGCACCCCAGGCTAGAGGTAACTTATGTAAGGATGAGGCAGAAGCTGCAGAGTTGTGTAAGCATGGGCATCTCCCAGCTCTCCTCCCCACTCGTTTCTGCCTCCACTTCAGGCATCCCAGTTGTCATCTCCTCATAAATAGGGCCATGTTTGCACGCTTCCCCTCCTAGAGTAGCCCAGGGACTTCCAGCTCACCTTCCAGTTTCAAGCTATAGACATACCTAGGCAATCTGCTCATGGACACTATAACAGCTTGTGGAATGAGAGGAATTAACCCATGTCTCCCAAATCCAGGCTATCGGCCAGATCACTAGTTCATCCAACCCAGGATCTGTCCTGAGAAGTTGAAGTTGAGATGGGACTTCCCTCCCTCCCTCCCTCCCACCTTCCCTCCAGAAAGGACCCCAGTTAAGATTCTTCCCAGAGATTTTCCCATGAAAGTCACAGTATTATACAAGAACAGAAATTACTCTCAGTGTNTAAATTGAAATAATGCTTCTCATTTAACAACCTAGGAAACATGATGGTATGTTTGCATTAGTATTTTATGTGACTTTAAAAATTATGGTCAAATTCTTGAGAGAAATAACCTTTTTATTAAATACAACTATATATATAATATTAAAAATGTTATTTAAAGGTATTAATTAAACCATCATTAAAATTTTGCTAGTCTATAAAATAAAATACCTCATAATTATTTTGAATTTCAGTTATATCTCACAGGCCTTGTTACTGTAGTCAATTTACAGTGAATAATGAAAACACATCGCTTATTTGATGAAAGACTTCTAATCAGCGTCAACTATATTGTGAAAGGCCAGGAGTTTTCCATATTTGCAATCTTGCATTAATCATCATATTCATTCTCCACTGTGCCTTCAAACATGTATGTACAATAATATTGTGACAGATGACGTCTCTGTCTTCCATAGCCTCAGAATTCACTGCAGCATAGGATAAGATGCACCTTCATGGTGGAGGAAAGAGATATTCTCAGGGTGTTTCTCCATTAGCAAATACAATCTCACCTATTTGTCTGCTATTTTGTGTTCCCTTCTCAGAGGGGGTGAACATTTCATTTTAACAGGCTACGGTGTGAATTACTGCTTTAGCTCTTGAAATGTGCAGTTGGGACTGGGATTTTTTCTGCCAGGGGAGTGGATGCACAGTACCTTAATGAGGGTGCTGTCAGCAGGTTCCATCCAGTCCCAAAAGCAACTCAGATCCTGATATAATTTAGCAAAGCGCACATACATCTGCACAGTTTGTCAATCTAGTAGGAAAAGAATGTCTCTTTCAAGGAAGCCACAACCATTTCTATGTAATGGTAACTTAAAGGTTATAATACTGCCAGTGTGTTTCCTGACACTGGCATGATGTGTAACAAAACCAAGTATAACAAAAATGCAATTTTTTTTTTTTCCTATTGCCAGTATTTGGGAAATGAGCCTGGAAAGTGTTAGGGAATGGCTCATACTTCTCTTCCAAGAATGTTTTGTGAGGTCTTTCAGTGCAGTCTGCACCAGATAACACCAATCCTTTGGGATTACTCAATCATTTTACACATATGAGAAAACTATTAACATCTCCATGACACAGGAAAGTATTAAGCATCCAGAGTACTTAATGTGAAAAATACTGAAATCATAATGTTTCAAATTGTAAGTGTTCACCAAAGACTGCTGTTTAAAAAGAAGGCCTAAAATATTAAATCAGAAAACATCATGTTCTATGTCAGCCTTTTAAGAAGCCATCTCAAAAAACGTAGCAGTGCTGAAAGAATAAAATACATGTAGCTTTAAAATTTTTAGTTACATATCTAGTGCAGTGAAGCACAGAAATTTGACCTTGTAGTGGTATTTTCTTTCCAAATTATTTTGGATTTTAATCCAGTAGAAATGTTGTGCAGTGAAATAAAATGCGAAAATACTGTTAGATTCTGAAAAGGGTCTAAGTCCTTGCCTATATATTTTTTCCAAGTTGTAATATTCTTAATAATATCAGTTCTAATTAAAATTTGATTAATGCAAATCAAGTAATAATTTAAAACTGCAATAAGTTTATACAATTATTTGGAGTGGAAATGTATGCTCCTCTAAGTATTAAACTCTGTGTGTTTGCTTGATTTTACTATAAAAGCTAAAATCTGTATTCTCTTTATCCAAATAACTTTTGTATCACACAATAATAAATACATTTTGCAAAACATTTCTGAGATAAAGTGGGTTAAAAAATCCTAAAAAACTTGTATTCCTCAAGCAGCCACATCAAAACCAATAGTTCCTACTACTGCCTTACATCTCTTTTGTTTTTCACCTAATTTGTATAGATTGTCCTTTAAGCTTTCTCAGAATGGACTTTGAATTTGTGAATGATTTCCATATTCTATTGTTTTCAAGTACAGAGCTCGTTTGCTTTGTTTAGTAAAACATGGCTTTGTTCAGTCAGAAAGTACACCCAGTCCTGAGGACTGTGCATGGTTTTTAAGTATTTCTGCTTAGGATCACCAGACACCATCAGCAGTTCCGCGTGAAATCTTTTCATCATGAACTGCGCATTACAAAGTATCCTGTGTGAGCAAAAGTCAGTTTTCATTAGCTGTGTGATTATGGTGAATGACAGCAACAGAAATATTAGTTTGGCCTCAATGCATTTTAAATGCAGTTTTAGAAGTCTATTTCCAGAACAATGTTGCTGAACTATTTGGGAAACAACTTATACTTCAAGAAGGTCTTGAAAGTTTGCAGATGTGGATCACTTATATTTGTCAATTAAAATAAGGAAACTCACAAGACTTCTAGTACGCAAAGCCTTTGAAAATAAATTCTAAGCTTACAGCCGTCTCAGGGGTTACTACAGCATGCAATATGCTTGGTTGCAAAGTCTCCTGTGTAGTCAATCTTAATGCAGAATTAACCTGTGACATATCAGACATGCTGCCCTTCAGCTGATAATATATTTGACCTCTTATCGCTTTACAGCCTATTGGTGCTTTGAACCCAAAGAGAGCTGTCTTCTATGCAGAACGGTATGAGACATGGGAAGATGATCAGACTCCACCTTATCATTACAACACCCACTACTCTACATCTACTTCTACCTTGGCTTGGCTTGTTCGTATTGTAAGTATTTTTGGATCCTGTCTTTCATGAATATCTTCATTTACAGCATCTCTTCTGCCACTTACCACTGTTTTGTTTTGTTTTGTTTTTATGAAAGCACCTTTCTCTTAAAACATCATTGTTCTTCCCTACCTTAAAATCTCAGAAATTCCCTAGATATACTTTACATACTCATTTATAGTGATCAGGACCCCCTGATCCCCTGAGGGTCCCCCTGAAGGACCCTTCTTCCTACCCAAACAATCCAAAATAAATTTAAACATAAAATTGGGGTGGTATAAGGACATATAGGATGAGAAAAATGCATCTAAAATTAAATCCATCCCCCCCAAATTATCTCTAGACAATACAGAAATCTGATACTGCTCATATTCATTTATTATTTTCAGCTAGGGACAGATCCATGCTACATTAAAAAAAAACCTTTTGTGAGATCATTAAAATGTCACATTGGGAGGGGAATTATACAACCAGTTTTATATTAAAACAGCATAGAGTAATATTTTATGCAAATGAACTATGCTTCTAAATTACTTAATATCTCTACAGTTTTCAGAAATGTAAAAATGTGGATTCTAACTTCAAATTGTTATGTCAGTTCTGCATACCTCATGCTGAAGTCCTACCACCAAAATCAGATCTAGGGAAGGGGACTGAACTTCAAAGATAGAATGAATCTGAATTCAGTTTATGTGCTATCACAATTATTTACAGAATAAAGAGTGTTGATGAGAGACTGAAGGTTTCACAGAGAAACCTGAATTAATGAAAAATTGAGTCACTCTGTGATCACTTAAGTGAAAGTGCACCCTGCTAATAAAAATCTGTTGCATAAGGTGTGTTCTAAGCATGTTTTGCATACAAAAAAGCCAAACAGAGCGAAACAAAGCTTGATATTCAAGTTTTCACTCATCTCAGCTTCCCTTGGACATGTAGGTTTTTTCTGCTCAGAAGGGAATCTATGTGTCTGTGAGTTGAGGATATACTTCTTAAACCATGGGAAACTAAGTGTTGATTACACTCCTATGTTGAGTGGCCACTGTATTCCTTATAAATGTTACTAAATTATTAATCTACTGTGAATACATTTTATGGTACACATGTGCTACTTTCTTGCCTTAAAGTATATTAAAAACAGTAGTTTTATTTGCATGTTTATCTATTAATTTTGTCTGCTATACAGCAAAAGATCCCCTCTTGCAAATCGGCAAATTTTCAGACCTGAAAGTCTGCTTACGGGCTGAATGTACAACACACCAAGGAGTTTTCATTTCCTGTATTAGGCTAATGCAATGTCATTTTTACTGCTGTTTTTATGTAATACTGTAGATTTTCTTGCTCTCTTTTTGTTCTCACCTAAAAGAGCAAGAGGTCATTGTCTTGATGGCCTTGCAATATATTCCTGACAAATTATATTTGTTTGAGGAAACAATATATGTGAGAATAGAAAGCAGAAGAGGAAAACAGTGATTTCCAGAGAACAGACTGCCAATGAAAAGGTGAAAGCAACAGATAACTTAAATATTGGGACACTCCTATATATGTTAAATAATATTTAAATATGATTGACCAGCAAAGGAAAGCAATCTCTAATGAGCATAGAGAACAGAAGTGAAAGAAGACAGATCTAGGGAAAGTTTGAACCTCAGAAAAGGAAAAACAAGATGATAATATGATAAGACTGGATAAGGCAGCAAATGGAAACCCTAAATAGATATTTGAAAATAAGTGTATATAGAGGAAAAGGTTATGACAATGGAGATTATAAAGTCATAGTGATCCATAGAGAGATATTTTTGTTACAAAATAAAGGATGAAATATCCTAAGGGAGAACTTTGTGCCAGTGGAATTGATAGATAAGGCTAGGTCAGATTTCTGTAAGCCAAAGTAGTATTTCTTGCTTATGAATTTCTTTAGCTAGAGCTTTGATATGAGTTTGTAAAGAAGACTGTGTAAGAAAAGGTAAATTACAGTCTAGAAAGAGGAAGGTGACATTAAGAGATGCAGAGATTCAGACAGAAAAATGCTTTCAGTATTTTGAGAAACTGGAGAAGAGTGATGGGAAAAGATGTGCTACTGTAGAGCTTTTGGTAGAAAGTGACAACAAATTGAGAGTAAAGGACAGGAGTACAAACTAAAACCATGGGAGAAGGCTGTGTGAAACAAAGAAAAAGAGGAAAGGAAAAGCAAAAGAAAGAGAAAAAAGGCAAGAAATCAAATGAAAAATCTATGACAGAATGGAAACTGGAAATGAGACTTTAGATAGAAGAAGAACAAAACAGTTGGTAGTAATGGGGATCCAAGGGAAGAAACTGCCTGCCTAGACCTTAGTATTGGAGGAAACAGTATTTGTAGTAGGTAAGGAAGTTTCAGCCACTCTGAGGTATATATATATAGAGAGAGAGAGAGAGAATTGTATAATTGCCACAAAACCTTAAAAATTATTTTAAGTCTTACTTTTCAGCTTTGACAGATGCAATCTGGTTTCTGTCAGTTGTCTTCAAAACATTTCTTTTAATATCATATTTCTGAGTCAATTCTGGGATAATCTGTTCCCTACTACCTTATATTTCCCTCAGTTTCTTTCCCTTATCTGTTGTAGTGTGGTGTGTTGGCTCTGCCTGGATGTCAGGTACCCACCAAAACCACTCTACTTCTCCCCTCTTCAGCTGGGCAGGAGGGAGAAGAAATAACTCATGGGTTGAGATAAGGACAAGGAGAGATCCCTCACCAATTACCATCATGGGCAAAACAGACTCAGCTTGGGGAAACTAGTTTGAATTATTACCAATCAAATGAGAGGAGGACAATGAGAAGATAAAGCCAAATCTTAAAACTACCTTTTTCACAACCCTTCCCTTCTTCTCTGGGCTTAACTCCCCAATACTCTCTCTCTTCTCTCCACCCACACAGGGGGATGAGAAATGGGGCTGTGCTCAGCTCCTCAGACATTGTCTCTGTCACTCCTTTCTCCTTGGAGGACTCCACACTCTTGCCCTGGACCAATGTGGGGTCCCTCCCATGAGAGACAGTCTTCCATGAACTTCTCCAAAGTGAGTCCTTCCCACAGGCTGCAGTTCTTCATGAGCTGCTCCAGCGTGTGTCCCTCCCACAGGGTGCAGTCCCTCAGGAACAGAGTGCAGCAGTTGGTCCCCTGTGGGGTCACAAGTCCTGCCAACAAACCTGCTCCTACATGGGCTCCACTCTCCATGGAAGCACAGGTCCCTGCCAGGAACCTTCCTCCACCCTCCTCTGCTCCCCCCATAAATGATTCAAATGAGTCTAGATACTGCTAAAAGGGAAGAGAGGGAAAGAGATGCTATTGAATAGAACAATTCATCATTCTTACAGCTCAAGCTTGTGTTCAACGTTTTATGTTCAAGTACACCACAAATTTCTCCTCTTGTTGGCAGTGAACAAGGTGTGAATTTTATTCAGAATATTAGGAACGAGTGAGATGGAGTTATAATGAAAACATTGTGCTGCTTTATAGCTTTCACAGCAACAAAACCTTTACATGAAATGACAGTAATCGCTATCATAGAATAACAGTATTTAAATGAGTATATTGAATACAGATATGAATTATATTTATATAATATAAGCACTTGACTTCCCAGAGAATAAAAATTACCTTAAAATTATGTTAGAAGTCTAATATAAAGCAAGTGAAAGCTCTGAATTTCTGCTAAGGATTAAAAATCCAAAAAGATAGGCACCACAGGCCATGGCAGGATAGCATAATAGGGCACCCTGTAGTGCTCAGCTACTAAAAGTTTAATCCTTGATTATGAATTTTATTCCTTTTGTGTATTTGTCTCATATGCTTAAAATAATGTTGTCATGGAAGTTTGGATTAATATTTTTACATAATTTATTGTAATTACATCATTTTTCTGGTTTCTGCTTTTTTAAATCCATCAACTGCTTCTGATTTCAGAACCTCTCCAATGATCCACAGTCTGCTTCACAATAATATTCAAAAAAATTACACATATCTTATAAAGAAAAAAGTGATGGGTAGGAGTTGTTAGAAGACAGAATTATTTGTGCTCAGATCAAGAACATACAACATTTTTCAGTCAGGGCAAGCTAGAAAGCAGCATAATTACTATTGCAAATATAATTGGGAGGAGGAATTAATTTAAAAGCAAAGTAATTATAATATTAAAAATGTAAATATAATAAAATTATATTATTAATAGAATTTTAGA
>VZRX01001487.1:62296-166300 GCA_013398075.1 Notiomystis cincta
AATAGAATTTTAGACTAAATTAATATCATCCCATTGTTGTGTATATTGTTTTTAATTTTGTAGTTCTGGATCTGAATCTTCCACATTTTCATTTATGTTTTACATTAAGTTCACTACATGGAGCACTGGAAAATCTGGATAGATAAAAACTTAATTTATTTCAATATTTCTCTTCATTGTGGTAGTTTATACTATTCATCCAATTGAGCTACTGTTAAATTTTAATATTCTGCTTGAGTTATACCTCTCTACCTCACCACACAGCCTTTCAATATTCACGAGTGCAAATAAAGCCATTGTGCAATGGGATTTAGGGTCCTCCAATAAGAAATTATATTATGATGATTTTGTATTTAATTCAATTATTTTAATTAATTATTTAACACATATTAGGATTCTCTGACTGGAATAAATGCACAGCTTAAAGTATATTTATGAGATACTGTTCTTTTGAATGTGTCTTTTAAAAACAAATTCCCAATGTTTCAACAGGAAGAAATTTGTTATAGTTTTCTCTTCTTTGAAAAAAAGTAGCGTGTGTTGGCTGCTGTGCATGATAGAAGAAATTAATTGGGAAGACATGTGGAATAAAGTTAGAGAAACAATGGTCCCTAGAAGTCAGAAATCCATCTTTTATTTTCTTCTCTTTATTTTTTGGGATATTTTCACAATATTTGTATCCACGCTTTCCTTATGTATATTTTAATTTCTCTTAAGGACTATGTAAACATGAATTTCTTAATAACTTTTTCATCTGGGGCAATTTACACACAACATGTATAAAGTGGCATCATTCCTTCAAAAATTCTTTATTATTGGAGGAATTCCCTGACATGTTCAAAACTTTCATAGAAGGAAACCGAGAATGTTTGGAATAAAATTCAAATAATAGATGAACACTGTAATGAAAATTGTGGTCTGATCATCATAAACTGCTTTGATTAACAAAATTTCCAAATCATCAGGATATACAATTAAATAAGTTTGGGTATGAATTTAATGAAAGGGACTTTCTTAAAAGCATTGCCCATGAGACTTCGGCATAGAGGAAGAAGCAACTTCCATCCCTGTTGACACACTGCCAGCTATTAGTTGAATAAAAGAGCTAATGGAGCAGTGGTGGAAATCCAGGTTTCTGCCAATGATCTCAGTATTCAGGTTCTACTGTCAAATTACGGATCTGTTAACCCCCTCCCTGCAGCGGAATGCAGTGATTTCACAGTGGGTTTATCCAGACTCTCTCATACCTGATCTCTTTCTCTCCAAAAGCTGGTAGTTGCTTCCATTTAGTAAGAACTGGGATATGGCTTCAGATAGAATTAGCAAAAGTAAAGACTCTAAATATTTAATCTCTGTACCTCTACACCAAAGTAATGATAAAACTGCATATCCCAGAACCACAGTCTGCCTCATAACAATCATAGAGCCATTCTTTTCACCTTGAGCAAAGTGGAACATGCTGAGGTCTTTTCAATTAAATAAAAACACAAGAAATGTTTAGAGATAGGATTTTTTAAAAGATTTTGTCATACCAACATGCAAGGAGTAAACAAAGCCCAGTTATATAAATAACGCAGAATGTCTTTATGGTAGTTGCTGTGAAGAAGGCAGTCATTGTGAACTGGAGCTAAGCTACATATGTCTGCCACTGATGGGTAATTAGTCTTATGGCATAGAACTCAAGATTTGTTTGTGCAAAATGTGTTAGTGCCAATAAATATACTCAGATGTTCAGTGCAGACACATGTGCATACGTATAACTATGAGGTGCCATGTTTTTCTTTAATTCTGCCTTTATGAAGTATTTTGATCTGCAAAAGGCATTTGGATTTTGACAGAAACCTGCTGCACGAGTCCTTGTACTGTTTTCTTAATCTGTCTTAATTTCATTAACTGCAGGAGCCCTTTACAACATTCTTTCTAAATGCAAATGATGGCAAGTTTGACCACCCAGATCGAACCTTCTCTTCAGTGGCCAGGTCTTGGAGGAACAGCCAAAGAGATACCTCAGATGTGAAGGTAACATATATGTTAAAAAAATGGATAAATCTGCAATTTCATTATGGTATTTTTGTTTATGTAAACATAAAGAAGGTGCTGTATTATATTTTATATTTATATATATTTAATTTCTTTATATTCAGTACACTGGCTATAGTGTAATAAATAGCTATTATTAAAGTTTACTGTTCTAACACAAACAGTCAAAGATTCTTTGAAGTTGAGTGGACAAAAGGTGTTTTGTTTTTAGAGAAAAACAACTTAACTGATCTAATTTAGATCAGATAATCAGGAGATGGAGAAAAGCTCAATAAATTGTTCTTTCCTGCTGTTAACTCAATATTTGGCCCACTCCATAAAACACAGCAGGAATTGGATTTGACCTTAAAGTGTCATATTGTTATAGCTTGCCTAGCTCTGGGTTTGCATTGCCTGGGGCAATTAATAAAGCATTAATGACAAGACCCATTTAAAATGTTGGCTTTTCTGTACAGCTTTAGCTTTTACTTGAATGTGCCTGGGGATATTATGCAACAATACACATTAGATTAAAACAACTTCTACACGATATACAGAAACAGCCAGAGAGCAGGGTGATTTTACTGCTGTTATTCCTTACCTTTGTATTTACCTTGTTAAATACAAAGGCTTATTGTTCACAGACATGAGACCTTATCAGAAGGAAACAAAATTCTAGTAATATTTTGAATATAATGGTCCCTTCTTGATTCTCTTTTTTTAGTAATAAAGTAGGTAAAGACTTCACTATACCTAAAATTGCTCTATTTTAAAAAACACCTTTTACAATGACTATGTTTCCCTTCTGTTTTTATACTACCACTCATACTAGGAAATGATAAATGTAAGGTCATATTGCCATTATATTTTTTACTTGTCTTGGCAAAGAAAAAAAAAGAAAGTAGATTTGTTGATTTTTTTTTCCAGAGCTCCTGTTTGCATAAATATTCCAACAGTCTCAGAAGAGACAAATAATGCTGTTATTCAGTTACTAGTTAGAATAACTAATTGCAAATTGTGTGGCCATCCTAACATATGGAGAAAAATGCTTTTTAAAGAAATCAACCTGAACCTCCTACAAACAATTTTATGTTTATTCCTGCTCCCCTGGAAGTCAATAGTTTTTTAAGTACCATCACTCCTACCCTTGTAAGAAAAACAAAGGAAATTTCCAATTTTGAAAGAAATTTGAGGTAATGTCTATTATATTTGGTATATCTTCACAGTGCTTACATCTTGATTTTTACTGTTCAAAGAAATGTGGTTTTCCTGGAATTCCACTAGAATATCTGGGAAAGTGACTTCCTAGGAGTGGGGCTCAAACAAAGGATAAGAGCATTAAACTGAGAAATAAGGGAAGACAGTTGGAAGTGACTGTAATCTTCTTGTCTGGCTTTAGTACACAGGAGGAGGGCAGTTAAATACATCAAGGCATTGCAAAAGATAAAGCAATATCTGTGGACAGACGGAGAGATGGTATTCAAGTAGGGTATATAATTAGTGAAAGGATTGTTCCTAAACTAGCAACCAAATGAGTTATCAGTAAAACAATTAACTGAAATGTTTGTATGAAAATACCAGGAGTCTTGTGAACCAAGTGGGATAATTTAAACTGCTGCTGCCAGCCATTGTGAGGATGAAGGAATTAAGGGTGGATAACAGCTGCATTGCAAAATATATTTGTATTCAAAAAACCCAACTTATCAAAATAAAACAAGTATTAAAAAGTGCTCAGTACCAGATACCTTCAGAAAAGGATGGCAAAAGGTGAAGAAATGAAGTAGTTATGCACTTTAATGCCATTGAATGCAAAATAGGGAGTTGGGGATAACAGGTAAAATGGTAAAAATTAAGGGTCAGAATTGCTCTGGGGGAAAGACTGTAAAACAATGTGTTCCAGAATACATTTGACAGTCTACCACAGAGGCCCTGAATCAGATTTACATATACATTTACATTTCTGTTATGCCATTAGAAAGAGAAATACTACTTGGAGCTAAGTCGTTATAGAAAATCTAATATGGGAGTAACAGGTGAGGTATGTTAGCCAATAAATGTTTTCTCCAGATAATCCCTGACCTATCTGTTCAGAGATACATTAGGGATTAAAGATGCTGCTTAAAATAGGAGTTTGTTAATTAATGAAGATACAGGGAAGGTGGGTTTAGAAAATAATCTTGAATTATTCTGAATTGTTTCAGTTTAAGATGAAAATAGATGAATAAAAGAAGATTCAAATATGAGTTGAATTTATGAGGGATGCTAAAGCAAATAGAAATAATTCATAAATTATCTGACAAGAAAAAATCCATAGAAATTAGGTGAGATTAAATACCAGCATTAGATGTATTGCATCACCAAAATAATTTATTGTGTATTAATACAAAGCTGCTACTGGAATAAATCTACTGAGGTATACTTCAACAGCCTAAGCAAAATATGTCAGTGCATTGCATTGCAGTGCATTGTCAGTGCTTTGTCTTCACTTTAACAAAGAAACTTTTAGATCAACAGGATAGCACAAAGCTTATCATGATACCAAAGGTGTATCCTTAGATTATAACAACTAGAATATCTCATGGCATCTGATTTCCACCTGAAACAGTCTGACTAGTCATTCATTCAGGGCTATTATGTTCTCAGAGAACATATTGATTTTTTTCCTTTTCATCAAGTATAAGATAAACTTAAACTGAAATCAGCCAAAAGAACAGAAAATGTGTTTTAGGAGTTGGATACAGGTAGAAAAATGTGTGTATGTGTGGGATAATTAATGCCTAAAAGTGAAAACACATAAATGCTATGAAGTATGCAAACATATGAAAGGGGAAAGAATTGTTTTTCAAGGAACAAAGAGGTAAACCTCAGAGGAAAGGGATCAGAGTGGAAAAATGCTTACTTAAGCAAGAGAGTATGAAAATTTAGAGTGAAGTTGAGTGTTCTCAGAGTTTGAATATCCCCACAAAGGGAAGTAGCAAACTCCTTATTTGTAAATTTTTTTCTTTTTTCAAAGTAGACTGGCAAAGTACTGGCAAGGCCCTTTGATTTGCAGAATCTATGTTTCTTAGCGATCAATCAAAAATGAGTATAGCAGCTAATTGTTGCTCTTGTTTGTTGCTTAAGATCTTAATGAACTACATTTCTCAATGCCATTACATCAGGACCAACTTTTCCCTGAGGCTTTGAAGTTCATCCTGCAAAATGATAGGAAAATGAACTATTATTAATACTACAAATACCTCATTTTTTTCAGATTAGTTGTGCTACTGCTTAGAATGCCTTACAGGCATTTCGAACATTTTAATCAAGTTTTCAGGGACTTGAAAAGCAGTGAGGTTTGGGGAACCACTAAGAAACCCCCTCAAAATTTCTGCCCATTTTTGTCACTCTCCTAAGAGCAACACCCACTGTCTTGTACCACAGAAAAGCCTCAGCTCTGAGAGTGTGAATCATTCAAACTCTTGTGCTCAGCTGTCTGACAACTTCTAGCATTTATCCAGCTGTCCTGTGAGAAAGTAGAGAGTGTGCAAAAGAGATGTGTAGAGGTTGTGCGTGACTATAGAATCTGAAGGCACGCTCTCTGTTAAAGTTTTCTGCATACTTGTGTAGCTTCTTATGCCCTTCCCCCTGTACTGAGGGGCTTGGCAGCGTGGATTTCCTTGTGATATACATGCTGTAAATTGTTTTCCCATCCTAAAGGTTTTTTGAGTCTTTATAGTAAATATTTAGTGCATGGAATACAGGCTATCCATCAAAGTAGTGAACTTTGAAAACTGTTAAGACTAGCAATGTTCATTATTCATGTATTCCTTATCGTACATTTGGAATTCATCTGAGCTGCTTTAAGTACATTTATCTCTGATCTTACTAATCTTATTAATTATTGTGGAACAGGTTATGGAATAATTTTAAAACAGCATGTGTAATGAATTAATCTGACATTCTTCATTGTTGTGTGTAGTAAGTTGGCCACAATTTTTGCTCTGAAGTATTGTAGTAAATAATTATATTAATTGCCTTTATTCTTTATTAGCAAGGTCTAATTAAAAAAAAAAAGGAAAGTAAAATCTGGAGGTTTTTAACATCAGTTACTGTTTAAGAAGGAGGACTGTGAGGTACTTTATTTGAAAGAGCTTCAGTAAGGGCTGAAGTAGGTAAATTTTAACTAATGAACTGAGATTTTTAAGTACTGCAGACACTTTCCACAACTGTTCTTTTACAGCCTCAATGCTGTTTAAAAAAATACATCCAAACCACTTTCACAGAACTCTGCATTAAAATTCAAAACCCAAATGCCTGAAATTTGCAAAAGAATGTGTATCTCTTGAGGAAGCTTCATTTTTGTGGATCCAGCTCCTTTCCTCCCATGCTTGTGTCCTCCCTGGCATTCTCTCTCTGTTTCTCCCTTTCCTTTCCCTCCTTCCCTCTCCCCTTTGAATATGTGTAGTCTCTTCTGGAATTGAATTATTTCACACTGAGCTAATGAAAATAGGGCTGTGGCAGTAGTTTGATCAGCCTGAAGAACAAGCTGTAATTCTGACATACCAAATTGTGGCAAAAAGTAGACCAACTCTAAAAAATGTAGTATATGATAGATTATTGCTCAACAAAGGATTAAAGATATGCTTAGACCATTTTGTTCCTTACACTCAGGTTGTTTTGGTTTATTTTCAAGAAACTCATTCACCTACAGTGGATGAAACAGAATTAATACAGTGTGTGCTGTGTTAGAGTGGTAACACACAAGGGAGAACCTGGATAACACAGTTTATTTTATTGTGTCTGCCTTTATCAACATCGACCTTCTCTCGAGATAATCAGTACAAGCTGGAGGAAGAATGAGCGTTCGCGGTGTGACCTTTGAGGAAGCAAGTCACCCGGAAATGACCATAACTTGGCCAGTCAGCTTGCACATTTTTTCCTTTCCATCCCCCCCTCCCCTTCTCCCCCCTCCATTTCTTGGTAACATTGACTTCCCCAGAACCTCCTGGTCAGACACTAATCTTTCCTAATACCTCTCAAACTTGTTATATTACTTTTTGAATAGTCTGTGTAGAAGTTAGAAAGGTAGCTCTGACAAAATGTCAGTAAAGTGCCTTAGTGTGAAATGAAGGAACTCATGACTGACTCATTGACCCAGTACTAGACTCTTGTGGAATTAATGGATGCCAGGGGATCAACCTTTTGGGAGGAAAAGAAAGAAAGAAAAAGAAATGGAAGCTTTAAAACCTTGAAGTGAATTATACTAGAAAAGTGAAAAAGTCTGGGTTGAATTTGATTTCATTGGGAGGCCATAAACTGGTATACCCTTAGCAAAACATATTAAACAGAAATGTCAGATTTGATGCAAGTGGTGTACAATTATAATAGTGTTAATAGCAGTCCTCTATCACCTGAAGACATATTTTTAAAGTTTAATTTCTCAGCTGTTTGGATTTGTCACAGGCTTGTAAATTAAAAAATGCATTTGGGGGACGTTTTCTTATAAGACAGAAGGCATATAATACTGTTAACTATACCTTGGGGTTTTAGTATAGCTATTAAAATAAACAAGAGATCACATTTACAGACAAGAAATGTCTGTTATAATATTCATTTTACTTTTTTTTTATACACCCTCCAGTAGCTTTATTGCATCATTCTTCGTGTGAGAAGAGCCAAGCTTCTCAGCTTGAAAGGCAGCTGACTATTAAATGATAGAAAGCTAACCTGTCTTATTAGAAGTGTGAATGAAAAGGGAGCAGAGGAGGTTACCAGCTGGTGAAATGTCAAGGACAACTAGACAGAAATTACTGCAAATAGATTTAGATCACTAAAATCCCTATTTTTATTAACTCTTTGAACTCTAGATATTTCTTGTGGTAAGAAATTACCCTTGACAGGTAATGCATTCAGAAAGATTTATTTAGAACCTTCGATATGTTTTGGCAAGAGCAATGAAACCAATAAAATTTACTGAATTCTATCAGTTAATGCAAAATTATAGATCAACTGAATTGCATACAACAACCTATGCATTTAAAATGCTTAACTAGTATGTGAATATTTAAAAAATACCAGACTTTTAAAATAACATTGGTTTTCTGTGTCTTCTTTCTTTGCATTCCATCATTTTATGCCCACTAAATGATGTAACTTTTAGGGAAGCTTTTTTATGGGTTTGTTTGTTTTGATATTTTCCTTCCTGTCTTGATTTGCACTGGCTGACACAATGTGTGTATTGTAGGAAAAAAATATTTTGAGAATTGTGTTTCATGAACATTTGTAGCTTGAAACCTGAATTTCTCAGTCATGGTAGGTTCAAACAAGCATTTCTTTGCATAGATCTGGCTTTACATTCACCTTTTACCATCAGTGCCACTGAAGGTGCAATAGGAGTTTTAAGAAACCTCTTATCAACTATTTTGTCTGTCAAACATAAAGCAGGTCGAGAGACAAGAGGTCCTCTGTGTCCTGTCCCTTCGTGTAACTAACTATCTCTGAGATACATTTTCCCCCTGTTAATTTTTGAGTCTCCTTGTCCCTGTCTTCAGGGCAAATTTAACAATGACACTTCTAAAGTATGAAGCTGGTGATTTGTAAAAACTCTGTGTTGTATGACAAATTACACTCTGCTCTGAAATGAATGAAAAGTAGCAGATGCTGTCAGAAAAGTATGCGATCTCCATCTCCAATGTAAAGACTACAGAGGTTGATAAAAACATTTATTTTGGCTTCTGTGTGATGAACATGTGACAAAATATGATATGGCCAAAGTATATAAAGAAGTAAATTAAGTTATGGACTGTTTAGCAATAATTCTGCTAGCTGGTTTGGGAAGGTTAGAGGAATATTTTGCATTTCTGTAACAAAAACAATGAAGCAATACATCATTGTCCTTCATTTAGACTTTTAGGAGCTTGAAGGCTGTAAATCTGCTAAATAATGCTTTTCAACATGTGATAAACAATGCAAAGAGAAAACAGTAATTTATTCTCTGTATCTGGGATGAATTGATAGCTAGGATAAGGGAAAATGGACTTAGATTGTATAATGAAGGATTCAGGCCAGTTGTTAGGTAAAACTTCCCTGGATGAAGAACACTGAGACCAGTTGATGGAAGAATTGTGGAGGTGCTCTCACTCAAGTTCTGGGACAACAGGGTAGACATACCCTGCAGGATATCTGTCATAGCTAAACCTCATCTGGAATGAAAGAAAGGACACAGTCACCTCTCCAAATATCACCCTGAAACAGCTGTTTATTTGAGGTATCTGTTTCCTGTCTGTAACAGAAAAAGCACCGAAAGAGCAACTCTCTCTAGTCATAATCTTTATTAGAATATGAACTGGCACATACCCATTTGTGAAACAAAGAAAATCCAAACTCTGTCTGAGAAAAATGTTAATAGGTTTTGAAAATAACTCTAGCCCTTGCTAGTGCTATCTTTTCCTACATTCTTGTGTACATTCTTGCAACTTTCAGCAGCTTCTTAGTTAACACGATTCTCCCTGGGCCCCAGTTGTCATCTTGTCTTCTCCTCTGAGGTTCACTCCTGTCTGCTCCTTCCTTTTCCCAGCAACCTCCTGGGCTCCATCCTTGCTGCCTCACTCTCCTTGCTAATTCTTCCTCTCTCTGCTTCTCCCAGTTTATACTTCTCTTAGTGAAACATGCTCAGGGGCCCTGGGGAAGAGAATATTTGCCCTTTTATTCCCAGCCACTGCTGCCACTGGCATGAGATATAAGACGCATCTTCTTCAATTTTTCACAGCAGAATAAACAGTGTACACATAAACCCAAAATTTCTATCACATATCTCTAGCTTGGTTGTATTTTCTATGCTTCTAAATAGCTAAATACATGAATCTTAAGTTCATACACACAGGGTGCTACAGACTTTCATACTGGACCTGTGTTTTAGTACATATTAATTAATCCTCTAGAAATGAGAAGGGGATATATTTATCCGAGCTATTTTTAAGTGCTGTGGTTTCTTAGTCTAGTCAATAGTGGAGACAGCAAAATTACAAGAGGAATATCAAATGCTACGAATAAAAACTGAATGGTTAATACAAAGTATGGGAAATATGTAAGTATCTGGGAAAGGTCACATGCGACATGGCTCACATTTCAAGAAAAGGTTCAATTCATGCTAAATAGTACTCAAATAAGCAAACATAATTGTAGGCTGCACTAAAAATAACATTGAAGGAAATGCTGTGACTATAACACAGTGTGTTTATTAATATTTTTTAAATACTGTGTGTAGGGTTTTTTTACTTTGACTAAAAAAAGAAAAAACAAAACCAAAAATCAACCTACCAGGAGATGTGTAACTGAAATGATTAGGATTCTAGGGAGAGTGTTATTTGAAGAGGATTTAAAAGTCTGGCACTGGTTAATTTCCAGAGCACAGGAATAAGACAGTTCAAACTAAACATACACAACACAATAAATCTTATAAAGAAAGTTAATCACATACTTTTGTTTATTCTATTTCTATTTATGTTGTCTGCTATACCAGACAAGGGAACATTAAATTACCCTGAAAGCAAAGAGCAACAAAGATAAACTTACTAAATAGAAATACCATTAAAAATACTCAGTGACTTAAATCCCTTTGTTTCTAGATACCCCTAAAGCCAAAAGGTTAGTAGAATTCAGTTAAACACTAGACGTGTCTCTGGGTAGCACAAATCTTTAAGGTATGTTAGATGTAAAAGTCCACATGCTCTGACATTTAAAACTGAAAAAGGAAATTTAACAAATAACTTTTCTTTAATGGAATCAAAGAACTTGGTTGCTGTGACATTACAGGTTAGTATGCCACCACACTGAATAAAAATTGATAGTAATCAAAACCAGTGGTATGTGCTTCATGGCTTTTATACGGAGTAGAAACAAACTTTGCTAAAATTTTCCTTAATAAATTCTGTTTCATTTGAATATTGGCTTTTAGATTAATTTTGACTTTTTGATATTTCTGAGGTCCTTATGAATTTTTCCTTTTTTTAAGGCAATGTTCTTATTTTGTCAGTGATTTGTGTGGTACCATATGCTGGGTTGTGGCTTGCTCCTGGTTCTGAGATAGTGGTTTGTTGAAGTCCTGAAAGATTTCTGTATAGTTTTCTCCAGCTGTGATGATCATTCATTCTTCTTTGGGCTCCATTAGAGAAAATTGAAGGGCTTCCTTTGGAACCTGAGATTTACTGAATCCTGTTTTGGGGGAAGGGGGGAAGATTGCTTTTAGAAATACTCTGAATAAATTAAAGGTGTATATAATAAAACTTCAGATGGTCACTAAATTAATCTTTTTTCTTTTAACATTATAGGATATTCAGGATTGCTCTTATTTTGGCTTTACTCTAATTGCTGTTTTATTATGTACTACATCTAATTTTTTTTTCTGTTTGGAATTGTAGCTTGTTTCATAACAAGCTAATCAGGTTCAGGCATGTCTCACTTGGCTAATTTTAATGCTGGTTAGATACTGATTGGCTTTGCATTTTAGTCTAACTTACATTAGTATACTGTGATGTAAAGAAGCAATTAAATTGCCTTCCTATCCATACTTAAAATTGTAACAAACACTTTTTTTTTTTTTTTTNATTTGAAAGGATGCTTTAACTGCTCTATTCTCTATGGAGTTGCAGATCAGATTTAATTAGATAACTTTGTGTCTGCGGTGGGTTTTTTTTGCTTCGCATGTCTGCAGCCTTTGAAAGAACCACAAAGAGACTCAGGTTTCAGGTGCTGTGTCATCAGTTTTGATCATGTTACACAACTGAATGCCATAATGCTTTTAACAATGAAATTTGGTGAATTTATCTATATCTGGATATTAGACCAGAGACAGTGGGCTTTAAACATTTTTGTTGTTATTGCTGTTCAATACTTAATGCTAAAATAACAGAAAAAATAGCAATATTCATTATGTCAGAATGCATTCCTGTTTAGCTATCCTGGAAATTGGGAAAAACTTCACACCCTAAGTTATCTATAATTTATTATATTTTGAAGTTATTGATCTTTCACATTTTAAGTATCACATATATCTGTTTGAAGGACATTTGTTGTACTGATATTTTTCCCTTTGTGTATTCTTGAATTTTTCTTACAGTAGAAAAAGATCATTCACCATGTACTATTTTTCATTATATAGGTAATCAACTTACCACCTTTTCTCATGCAATTAAAGAATTAAAGAAATTAAGATCAAGACACTGTTATATCTACAAGTTTTCCCCTTTTACATATTTTTGATAAATAGTAATTTAAAAATCCAATATATTTTCATATTGAAAGCTTAGCATAAATTTTCTTGTACTTGTTATTCTGAAGAGGTCTCCTTTAGTCATGTGCACTGCCTTTCTAAAATTGTGCTTTTCATAAAAACAGATATGGGAAAAAAATGTTTGAATATTTCATTATGTGGAATACATTTGACTGTAGGTCAAAGAAAGATGGTTATAAAATTTCTTAAAGAAAGGTGCACAGAAACATAAACAGAACCAGAATATGTAGTACAAGACACCCTGACTGTGGGAGCGCCATTTAGCAGCTCTGTTACATGTGAAGTCTCATTGTCCATTTTCTCCCTGCTAGGAGTTAATTCCAGAATTTTACTACCTACCTGAGATGTTTGTCAACAGCAATGGCTATAATCTGGGAATCAGGGAAGATGAAATGGTTGTGAACGACGTTGATCTCCCTCCATGGGCCAAGAAGCCCGAAGACTTCGTCCGTATCAACAGGATGGTAAGCTGTACTTCAATTTAGTCTAAGGGGTTCCATATTTTACCAAGCTAGCCTAGTTCTGTTTTTCATCTCTTTAGAACTAGATTTAGAGAAATAAAATAAAAAGTGAAGGGGAATTTGCATTCTGTCTTGCCTGACAGAACACTTTATTTTACAGTGGATTTTCCTTCCATGTGCCCAAATAATGGAAAGGTAAATTCAGTTGTTTACTCTCTTGTGAGAAAGCATCAGATGTGCATGAGCCTGGCAATACAAGATAGCCTGAAAAATTTATGTCTGTTCCTCCTCCTCATCTTCTACATCAAAAAATAAAATAATACTCTAAATGCTGGTTTCTTGCAAGACATCTTGTATTCCTTATTCACCTGAAGATATGCACTTCCTGTTCATCAGAGATTAACTGGAAGTGTAGAAATGTAAACATAAGCAAACAACTGCAGTCTTTGAATAAATTTTGCAAAAGAACTGCTCTGATATAAATCATCATGAGGCCTCCAGCCTTTAAGCATAAGAAACATTTATAGTTTGTATTTTTAATTTAATTTGATAGATAATGATTTTATTATTAATAAAGTTAATACGTGTGTATGCTTTTAGTAATTTTTAGGAACAGCAAGTTATATTCAGTTGCTTTGGCTAGCAGTACTTCAGTTTATGGTTCTGTTCTGGAAATAGTTCTTCCTTTAAATGCATAGTGCTTATCTTTCTTTAAGAGTCAGGACTATGATTTCAGTAAGCTGTGGGTTTCCATACGGTTGCAGAACTGTTCAGTTTATGCATCACTCCAATATTGCTTTTGTGGTAGCAGTGTAAATCTAGCTGTGTTGATTTCTTGTGGTTTTTTGGTTTTTTTTCTGATCAGGTTGGTAATTTAATTTAAAGAACGATCTATTTAAAGAGAATTGCTCTTCAGGAGTTGATAGAAAACAATAGCTCTACGAAGTCCAAAAGAGTAGAAGAATATTATAAAAACAAACCTACTACTAGATGTAGATCATTTAGAAGTGTCCTCCATTTAGAAGAATAAGTGGTTTGACATATGTACAACAGCCTCCTAAGGAAATGATGGCAACTTCATCACTCAAGACATATGAAATGTACTACACAAACCAGGAGAAATGTATTCTGTCATTGACAGATTAGTCTGTCACTGACAGGAAGAAGCTGAACAACATTTCTTGGCTGATTTCTTTTCTACTGCATATATTGTTAAATTATTTTTAAAAACAAGTAATTGTCACAGCTGATAAAAATAAATTCAAGTGCAATTTTGCTAGAAAAGAAGGAGGTGTACTGAAAGGATCACTGGAGTCTTTCTGAATTCTCAAGTGTGGGATGTGTAATCACAGGTTGGTGTCTCTGGAGTGCCCATGTTGCTGCACAGAGCCCTTTGTTGGGTTGTGGTTGTGTCTAAACCCAAACTGAGCCTGGGTGTAAGCACACTAAAGTTGACTTAGAGGTTTAGTTTTGACATCTGAAAGAACAGCAGTGTGATTTCTTGGTGAAAAAGGAGAAGCAAGCTGCCACCTATTGGGGGATATAATGAGAGATGCATATTAAGGACTTCCATTCTTAAACTTGTAAAGAATCTTCCTTGTATCTTATATTGTATTTTATTCGTCTTTTCTTTCCACAGTGTTGGAATTATTGCTAGAAGGATTAAAGGCATTATGTGATAAGAGATCACCTAAACAAAAGCTTAAGCTTTAGTTTATTTAATTTCCCTTGTGCAGTTTCTATTTTTTAGAAAGTAACATAGCAGTTCTCCACAGAAAAGTTTTGGGCTGTTGAAGAAAACAGCTGCTTACATGAATTTAGAGTACAGCATTTAGGCCTCCTTAGGACTACAGGACTTGATAGTGAGGTGATGACTGATTCCACATGTCTGTAAGTATGCTCGGACTGCCAGGACACAAAATAATGTTAAGACTAGAGTAGTGTTGTAATTGCAGGCTTCAACTAATTGAATATTTTTCAGATTCTAAAATCAAAAATTATCACCCATTTGTATCAGACCCTTCCTCTACTGTTTTCTAGCCCTCTCCTCACAGATGTGAGCATTATGCCATTCTTACACAGTTTTGCCAGGAGGCAGTTTCTGCATGGCCTTTATTCACCCCATCATCTACTTTTAGCAAGAGCTTGAGCAGCAGCTAAAATTCATCCCTACACAGATACATCCTATCTTCAAATGAGCAGTCAGGAAGCTTGCAAATGGTAATAAAGTCAGGAGCTGCCTATAAAACAGGAGAAAGAGGCATAGATTTATTTGAATTACATGCAGAAAATAGACTGAAAATCACCTTGGGAGGAAAGAATTAAAGATAACAAGAAGCAGAGGTGTGGAAACAAAAACAGTACAAAAATAGAGCAGTAGCAAGGTACGGGTGCCAATGAGCAGCAATTAGATTAGATAAAACTCTGTAATTCTATATGCACCAGAAATGAGTGTATTTTGATGCCATCTATGGAGAATCATTGCATCACAGAGCATGTAAACAGTTGTACCTATCTATGGTCCTTTTGAGACTGCACCTGGAATATTGGATTCACTTCTGGGTGACTGGAAAACAGAAGCATTCACATTTGGATGGAGTTCAGAGGATAAAAGCAGAGTGAATAACTTTGGGAGCTTAAAGAGCATGATATATGCATAGTATTTTACAAAGCTTATTATGAAGAGCAAGTAGCTAAAGAAGGATAATCCTTTTCATGAAAATGCAGATAGTATGTGTAGTAAGAAGTAATGGAATTACATTTTGAAAATGTAATAATTTGAATGTGTAATAATTTTTCAGAAAAACTTCCTCATGTAGGGTTTTATTAACGCACACAACAAACTGCCAGTATCCTATCTTTTTGGTCACTAGAATGGAACTTGTCAAAGGAACAAAGGGATTGGAAAGTTTGACATTCCCTACCTAATGTCTGATTTCATTATATGAACCGGCCAGCAGATGTATTATTCAGTTAGGTCATCCCCAGGCCAGGCTTTGGCTGTTATATGAGAATCTATCTTGAGGAAAAAAAATAGCCTGGGTGTGATGCTGACATGTAAAACACAGCAAGCTTGTGCAAGCCTGGAATTTCTGCAGCAACTTAGCAAAGCAAGTAGAGAATATGTTTACAGGAAACTAGTAAGGGTTATCCTGATCCCTTATCTAACACAATCAGCAGTAGTCATTTCATTTCAGTGGGAAGAATCCTATATGGTACTGCATACCATACAGTGGGATCTTTTTTTTCCCTAGCTGATGCTGTTTGCTTATGTTCATATTTTCTTTTGTGCTTTCTGCAGGCATATATTATGTATAATTTTATGTGGGAGGAAATACAAATCCTTATATACTACTTGCACATTTATGAATGTAAACATTTTCTTTAAATAAAAGCAAGAATTGCAGCATTTCATCCTGATACTTACCAAAGAAAACACAGAACAGCCTAGGAAATGTCACAGAGGCACTGTGTCATAAATCAACACAATTTAACCAATTGGTTAACAAGCTTTATTAAAGTTCTGTGTAAATGAATAAATAGCAGGCAAGGGGTTTGTATTGTATCATTTGATTGTTCAGCTGGTTGTTTTACAATTCAAACGAAACACGGAAGTGAAAGTGGAAATGCTTTTCCATCAAAAGAGATTCCTTTAAACTTGTGAAAATTAGACTTAATATAAAGACTAGAAAAGACAGTCAAGTTCCTTCTAAGACCCATTACAGTATCTTCTAAACCATTCGATGTATACATCAGGGATTGTTGTAGCAGTTTTATTTATCCATACAAAGCTAGACTGATTACTACGGAGTTACTCATGAAACATTAATAAAGCACTATGTTCAATGCTAACATGATTATGGTCTGACCTCAGCAACGGTACAAAGGACAGAGGCAGAAAGTGTCCCTGATAACATTACCCTAATGCTGGGCTCATCAATCATAATCTCCCAGTTTACCAGGGGAAAAAAATCCACGCATAAAACCTTCCACAGATGTGCATCTGTAGTCCTACTCAGCCTCTCAGTCCCCACAGACTCAGAGCAGTCCAAGAGCCAGAAATAGAACAGACTCAGTCAGTAAGTCAAGCATGTTAAATCAAGGCAGGGAACACCACTGTGAAACACTGAAGCACAGCTTTTATAATAAGCATTCTGTAGTTTTGAAACAAAAGATGCAAGATTGTGTAATTCAAAGTTAATTATAATGATATTTTGATTATGGCTTATGCACATATTAAATTACAAATTGCAGTGCTGAGTAAAATGTATTCACTATAAATTATATTTTTGAGAGACTAAACGGTGTCTTGTTTTTGTTATACATATTTTGTTCCTATTACATAACTGTTACTAAGATTGAATTTTCTTTCTGTCTCTGAAATGATTTATTTGCCCTCCTCTGCTGCTAATTGCATTTTTGTACTGTTCCCTGGCTATTCAGAAGTATGCATAGTATTTCATAATTAAAAAGCTTCTTGAATAGTCATTAGAAATATCTAGTATGAAATCTCTGTGCTATGAGAATCTGGAAGATCTTTTCCTCCTCACCATTCAGCAGCAGCTGACATTTCTTTTCTACCAGATAAGCAGTAGATAAGACTAGATACTACTTTCTCAAAAGTAGCTTTGATTTTATTTTGATTGTATTGCCAAGGTTATGCAATTAAAACTTACTCAGGCAAAAAGTGTTTCGATCTACTTCAGATTTTTCAATCACTTTTAGCAGTGATTTTTTTTTTAGCTTGCTAGATTGCTGAAGAATCTTATTTATATCTTGAAGACACTTACATAAATAATCAGTTTCTCTGCAGATATCCCCGAATAACCCAAATGTGTATAATGTACTTCTGTGTCACTTCTGTTAATATATTACTTTGCTTAAACGAACATAACTAATCTCAGATAGCAGTATTTCCTTAAATATTTTATTAGGAAAATCAAAGATTTCACTTCGATAGTCAGTGCAAGGAATGGTAACCGAGGAAGAGAAATATTTGCTGGAGAGAATCCACAATGGCTGCAGAGGAGCATGGATATGAGGGGACAGGAGAGAAACCCAGCTCATGGGCTGAAATGGCTGATAATGTGCTTTTGAGCAGATCTGTAAAACCAAACTGTCTCACAATAATATCAAGAAAATATGTTTAAATATACTAAATATAATTTAATAGCAAGATGGAAAGCTTTTTGAAGAGACAGACAGCGGCAAGGAAGCAAGGCAGGAACTGCAGAAAGAGGAGGTGTAACCATGGTCCAGACAAGTGGCAGCATCAGAGCCTTCCACTTCTCTGGTGACAAAAAATACCTGGATAGCCCCAAAGGTTGTGTTGTAAAGAGGTTGGAATAGCATATTTTATAAATCTAGAACTTCTGATATTTTACACAGCACATAGTCTATATTACAATAAAAACCACTGCCTCCTACTGACATGTCTGTGAAAAATACTTTTAACATCAGATTAGGATGAGCATAGGGGAAAGTGTGCAGCATTCATAAAGGTCAAAAAAGAGCTATAGTAAGAAGTAATTTGATTTATAATAAATTTATTTAGTTTTAATATCAACTTACTAATACCTCTTTCTATTTTAAAACAGCTACAGGTCAAATTTTCAGCCTCTGGAACATGTGTGCATACACTTGCCTGCAAACACACAAAACCCACAAAATACACCTACACTAGATGTATAATAATGAATGCAATTTACCTATTAGCAATAAAAGTCACTCCACTGGAAACAATAACATGGTAAACACTTTCCTTGAAACAAAACCCGTGAAAAAAACTTGACTGGAATGTTGCTATTTGAAAATGAAACCCTAATAAGAGGTCAAACAAGTTCATTTTGGGAGTACTTGAACAAAACTCTGGTTTGTGTACATTTTAATTATGATAGATAACAAGGTGGATATTAGCTCATTTCTGCTTAATTTTAGTAATCTTTAAAAAACATATTACATAATATTACATATTACATAAGTAATTTTTTTTTAAATAAAAAGGTTTCTTATAGTTCATATTAAAAAATCCTCAGAAAATTTAAGCCCCCAAAATAATTTAAATCCAAAGTGCTGATCTTTATGGCCATCACCAGCCTATTTTAAGGATATTATTATCTTTTTCTGTATGTTTTTCCTACTGTATCTACAAATTATGTTTTATACAAAAAATTCCCTCACCCTATTCCCTGCTGAGCATTGCATATTCTTGAGAAACCAAATGATGTACTGTTGACAGTGAACAGCTCATAAATTTTCAGGAGACACATGGAGGGGGAGTAGCCTGTGCATTAGAGCAAATTAGGGAGAAGATCCTGCAAGTACCGCATGAGTAGCGTTGCAGAAGTACTTGGAAGAAACGTCAGCAAACCAGGTCAGACCTGATACAAGAAGCTCTCCCCTGACTAAAATAAATTCAGATTATAAAGCCTTGACCCACTGAGGTGGGACTTTGTAGTATTTTGGTGTCCCATCCTTGAGGGCACTGCTCCTGCTGTTCATGGCTGGTGCCATAGCCCACAGGATGCCTCGACTGGGAGGCTGTGAACATCTCACAGCACCCGTTTCATCCTGCACCTGGAGGCTGTGAGATGCTAAGACTCATGAAGAGCCATTCTTCTTCACAGATCTGGCTCCCCTCTCCACCTTCTACTCTAGTCCTTTCCCTAAATTCTGCCCCACACCAGTGTTACGCCACACTGCTTTTCCTCTCCTGAAATATATGGTTCAAAATAATTAAATTCCCTTCCTACAGATTTCCTCAAAGTTTCCTCAATAAACTAAGGTTCTTCCCCAAGGAATTAAGGACCATTATACCTGTAAACATAGTGCAATAAATCTGTTTAAATAATTGGAGACAAAGACATGATATGCAGCTGTTAAAAAGTAGCTAATTTAATAAGTTATTAAAAATCCATGAATCCATGTGAAATAGAAATTCCCCAAATCTGTCAGGGTCAGTAAGACCTTCTCTAAAATGAAAATCTGCTGAGTAAGGGCTGGTCATGCAAGTGGAAACTGCCTTAGGGAAATACAACATATGTGTTCTACTCTCTTAACTCCTCTAACTTGAAAGGTCAAAAAAAAGTGCAATCCCCCTCATGAGCAAGACTGAATAACTGGTAACAATAGACAAGGTACTCAAGGTACTTTTTATCTTATTCTTCAATGGCAACCTCTTTTCCCACACCTCTTGAGTGATTAGATGCCAATATGGGGACTCAAGGAACAAAGTCCCTCCCACTTTAAGAGAAGATCAAGTTTGTGGCCATCTGAGGAACCTGAACATGCATAAAAGTCTATGGCACCTGATGAGATGCATCCCAGAGTCCTGAGGGAATCAGCTGATATAGTTGTCAAGCCACTCTCCATGAAATGTCATGGCAGTCAGGAGAAGTCCCTGGTGATTGGAAAAAGGACAACATTGCTCCCATTTTTAAAATGGGTAGAAAAGAGGACCCTAGGAATTACTGACTGCTTTGTCGCTATGCCTGGAAGGCCATGGAACAGATCCTCCTAGAAGCCATCCTAAGGCACCTGGAGGGCAGGGAAGTGGTTTGGGACAACCAACACACCTTCACTAAGGGGAAGTTCTTCCTGACCAACCTAGTGGCCTTCTATGATGGAGTGACGTCAGTGGACATCAGTGGACAAGGGAAGGGTTGCAGGTGTCATCTGTCTGGGCTTTTGTAAGGCTTTTGACATGGCCCCTTGCAACATCCTTCTCTCTAAACTGGTGAGAGATGGATTTGATGGGCAGACTGCTCAGTGGATAAGGAATTGATTGGACAGTTGCATCCAGAGGGTAGTGGTCAGCAGCTCAGTGTCCACATGGACATCAGTGACAAGTGGTGGTCTGCACTAGGACCAGTACCATTTAATGTCTTCAACAATGGCAGAGACAGAAGGATCAAGTGCACCCTCAGCAGATTTGCAGATGGTACCAAGCTGAGTGGTGCAGTTGGCACACCTGAGGGCTGAGATATCATCCAGAGGAGCCTGGAAAAGTGTGAGAAGTGGCCCATGGGAATCTCCTGAGGTTCAACAAGACCAAGTACAAGGTGCTGCACCTGAGTCAGAGCAACCCCCAGTATTCACAGAGGCTGAGGGATGAACAGATGGAGAGCAGCCCTGCCAAGAAGGATTTGGGGATGCTGGTGGATGGGAAACTGGACATGAACCAATAAAGTCTGCCTGCAGATTGGAAGGCCAGCCTCATACTGGGCAGCATGAAAACAGCATGAGCAGCAGCTTGAGGGAGGTGTTTCTGCCTTTCTGCTCTGCTCTGGAGAGACCCCATGTGGAGTGCAGCATCTAATTCTGGGGTCCTCAGGAAGGACATGGACCTGTTAGAGTGGGTCCACAGGGGGGTCACAAAGATGACTGGTGTCTGGATCATCTCTCCTATGAAGAGAGGCTGAGCGAGCTGAGATCGTCCAGCCTTGAGAAGGGAAGACTCTGAGGAGACCTTATTGTGACCTTTCACTACTTAAAGGGGACTATGAGAAGAAAAATGGGGACAAACTTTTTAGCAGAACTTGTTGAGATATGACAGCGGGTAATGGCTTTAAATGAAAAGAATGTAGATTCAGACAAGTTTTAAGGAAGAAATTTTTTGTAGTCAGGATGGTGAAAAACTGGAACAAGTTGCCCAGAGATGTTGTGAATGTCCCATCTCTGGGAACATTCAAGGTCAGGCAGGACAAGGCTCTGGGCAACCTGAAGTAGATGAAGATGTTCATTGCAGTGGGATTAGAATAAATGACCTTTTAAGGTCCTTTCCAACTCAAACTGTCCGATGGTTCCATGTTTCTGTGATTCTAACACCAGTGAGAGGATGTTAGATGACAAAAGGGTGAAATATGTTCATTTAATGCAAACATTGATATTTTTCAAATGTACTGTCTAACCTTTTGAGTAATCAAAAGTTTCTCCTGAAATGCTCTTAGTATTCTAGAAATAAAAATGCTGATTTTGACCAAAGGAAATGCCTAATTTCTTTTTGTTAATTATGTGTTAATAAATAAATAATATATTCAGATGAAAAGAAACTTTAAATATGCAGAGTTCAGACACTCAAGAGCAGAACTCTTAGGCTGATCGCTGTAAATTGATTTAGGTGGATGTAGAAAGATAACTGGCTTTAAATTCTAAATTCTTAAAATGCTTTATTACGTACAAAAGAAACATTAAACATTGAGCATTTAAAAGTAAGGAAATGCTTTATTTGTTGTTGCTGTGGCATACTTAATTTCATCCTTGCATGCTAGCATCCTGCACTCTAACTGAGGCAAAAGTCCTATGGAAAAGATTATATGGAATGATGTAGTTGCTGACTGTATCATGTTGTACGTGCACAATACAATATAGTTAAGGATATGGCATTTTTTAATTATTTATTGGGAGGTATACTTTATAAACTAAATAGTATTAGTTTAATAGTATTTAGTATTAAGCAATGTTAATGCTATTTTAATAATAATGCATTATGCATATGATGGGTTCTGATTTTGGAAAGGAAACAACAAAATTTTGTATGGTTGTCTGCAACATTTCTTTGTAGTTTTTTATGGTATGCTGAACTTAAACCCTTGAAAACTGAGCTGTGTCAGCTCTTAAGCCTGAGCCTTCCCATCCATTTTCATCAGAGATTATAGTCATTGGTTTTGACAGAAAATGGTCCAGTTTTCCACCAAAGCAGAGTTCCTCTTCCATGAGGAACATTACAAGGAAAATCTCTGAGGAATGGTTGCTTGATGACCCAGGCATGGTTTGCCTTGTCTGAGGCTCTTCCTGCTCATGGGATGGTGAGGAGGGGGCTGCACCAGTGAACAGGGCATGGCATGGTACTATGGTGCCTGATGATTAGTTCTGAAGCAGCTTCCTTTTGATGTAAATGATCAAAATGAATAATCTTTTCCCAAAGTTTATCAGCTTGTAAAAATCTGAAATTTCCTCAGGAAGACATGAAACTCTATCCTAGCTGGGAAGTGTTTGTGCTGAGTAGTGGCACTGTGATAAAAACAATGGAGGATTTTCCATTTTAGATTTAAGGCTAATTATAGTTTGAAAATTAGTTGGAAGACTGCTTTTTTGAATTTCTTTTCCCAATTCCATCCTTTTTTTTTTTTTTTTTTGGCAAATTACCTACTTGAAAAGCCGAGAAAGTATTAAAATACTTGCAGATAGGAGAAACTCAGTAGCTGAGAAGAAAATTAGCATGATATAAAGGTGAAGGAAAAAGAGAATATCTTTTTAGTGCTTCTCTCAATAAAATAAGTTACATTTTTTAATGTTTGAAAGATTTCAAATATATCAAGTAATCCGGAAGAAAAAATGTAATGATGCCCGCTATGTTTTCTCTGTTACTTCCTAATCCTGAATTTCACTTGCAGGCCCTGGAAAGTGAGTTTGTATCATGTCAGCTTCATCAGTGGATTGACCTTATATTTGGCTACAAGCAAAGAGGGCCGGAAGCTGTGCGTGCACTCAACGTTTTCCACTACCTAACATATGAAGGCTCTGTGAACCTGGACAGTATCACTGATCCTGTCCTCAGGGAGGTAGGTGTTTACTGTCATTTCATGCTAAAAACTGCTGTCATCTCACAAGAAATGGTACCTTTTCCATCTTTCCCTGCTGGAGAAAATGGATGTGTCTGACTTGATTCAAAATTTAGTCCCCAGGTGACTTCAGAAGCAAGTAAGAGTAAACTAGCAATAAAACAAATGACCTGAATAGGTTTAATATTCAGTTACGGTGTGGGAAATTATAATGCAATCTATAGTCTGTAATATAGTGTCTGCTGTGTTTTATAATTTACTTGTATTAAGTTCACTTAATAGAACTGAAAAACTGTAAAAAACCCTGCATCATAGTCGTAGGGGAAAAGAATCTAACCTTTACAGTCAGATGATGCTGGTGAGAATATATGTCTGAGAAAGAACTTATTTGGTACAGTGATGGAGACAAATAAATTAAAAGATGACTTTTAATCACATAAAATATAATCAAACTGTTACCAAAATAGAAAATGTTTGCTATTTTTTCTGCATTCATGTATTTATGTTTGTATATATGTATGAATGAAATATATATATATATTTGCAAATATATATGAGTGTTTAAAATTAATCAGTAAATTAAAAAAAAAAATCAGTGAATTAAAAAAAAATATTCTAGTTCTCCTGATACATTTCCTTCCAGTGACTATGTTTTCACTGAGACTAATAAGTTTAGTGATGGTTTTCTAGTACCTATTAATTTGCATGATGATTTTCTAGTACCATTCATTTGTTGGCTAAAACAATTGAAATTTGGTGAAAAGTGTGAAGAAGCAACAGCTGCTAGATGAGTACTGCTGTGATGAAGCTCTACGCACAATCTTCCATTCCCCCAGATAGCTACCATCTGCTGTATGCAAAACAGTAATAATATACATTGCCAGGCAATGGGGTTTTGTTTGTTTGTTTGTTTCCAATCTTGGAGACAGAAATCCACAGATTTCAGAAAGAAGTAGATTCTAGAAAGCATTAATTCAGCGAACTACTGAGTTGTTTTTTTTTTTTTTCTTTTTATTTCTTTTAGCAGTGTGTTGCTGCATTCTGTTACATTTGGTGATTTTCTAGGAGCAACATTAAAAAAAAACATTCCGACCCCAGGCTTCGTAGAACTGGATTTTCACTACATGCACTGCAAAGCTTAAATTTTCTAAACCATTAATATTTGCTTAGCTTTAAGACTGGCCAGAATTGTTTTGATTCCCCCTGCCTCAAATATTTAATGTAGATATCTATATAGTAGTTTACTGGATTTAAAACTTTGAACATGAGCGGAGTCCTTCTCTTTTAGAGATAAGAAGAAGCAATGCTTTTTAAAGTATAAAACAGGTGTCAAGCACCATGAATACAAGGGATTTGCATGGCTTAGGGGCTTGATCTGCATGGGCAGACTCCTATGTCTTGACTTTTAGGGTCTACTCCCACAGGGCAGCTTGTAGGATTGAGGTCTATCTGTCTGCCTGTGCACCTTATTTAACACCTTATGACATGATGAGTCTCTTCAGCTCTCCTGGGGCTCTACTCACATACATAACTTGTCATCAGAAATTTAAGGAAATTTATGGAGATGTTTTTTTGTTCCCTCCCTTGTACATCTAACCTATGCTCTTTAAGTCAAAAACATATAAACCACTTCTTAGGCAATTTACACCATGTAAATTTCTAAAAGCACAACTTAATCTTTGTTGCCACAAGTTAGATTTGCAAATAAAATTCATCATTAGCAATGTGAAGGCAAAATGACTAACAAAAAATAAATCCTCCTTATTTATGTTTTATACATAGATAATAAAGGTGTATGCATTCATTTAAAAAAATATGCTTTCTCCTCCAAGAGATCTCAGGATGGTTGATTTTTGTTTCATCATAAGAAGGTAAAAAAATCCTTCTAATTAATTTTTAATCAGAGTTTACAGTGAATGTTTAAATAGATTTAGACCGGCTTTCTGTGTTCCTGGGCTCTATTTATGAAACTAGCAGACATTCTCTGGTCAATAATAAAACATCTGACATCTTGATGATATAGAGAACCATGTATTTGATTGTCATGTTTCTGTTACAAGTATATATGATAGGGGTTTTACTTTCTTTTTGTTGTTCAATTTGTGCATGTTTGGGTTTGTTTGACTTGATTCTGGCTTTTGGTAAATATTCCAGAAAATAAATTAAAAGCAAAAAGATATTTTAAAAGCCTCCAAAGACCCCTTGTAAATACAGAAATGTAAGGATAAGAACACCAGCACCTTTAAAATAGTGATAAAAATTGTTTATCATATTTTACAGTGGTGGTACTGGCATTTTAATTTAAAAACACTGCAATTTAGAATTAATTGCACTCTGCAGTTATCCAGGAAAATGCATCTCTCAGTATCCAAATGCTCTTGATGTTTATTTTGTAAATAAATTAAAATATTGTGGTCCTGTGTCACAGAAGATGGTGAATGTTTCCAATAAATGGCTGTAAAATAAGATTGATACAACCTTATTGGCAGCAGGCATTCTCAGACCAGTGGGCTCAAGTATGGCAGTAACTGTGGCCATATCTAATTTCATACTGAACTGACTCCCAGCAGAATCTATCCAGTGAAATAAGTCTCCAAATCAAAAATACCCTCTCATTTAGGTTTGAGCTGATTGAAAGATGCAATTTAAAAAGGTGGAGCCCTGTGACCTGTTTATGACCTTGGCCCTTTCACTTCCACCCTTTGCTTGAGCACCTCACTTAACCACTAAAAAATATGTTCTTAGCTTTCTGTGAAGAATGTTAAAGAAGTCATTTCAATTGTCATCTAGCTACAGAAAAATATTCAGCAGTGGAACAACTGATCCCTGCCATTCCTGACATCTTTTTCATATGCTTTGGGAGCTCCCCAAGAAATCTCTACTGTTTAACATTGGGAAAACAGCCATCCTGTGTTATTGTTCTTTGCAGATCTATTTAATAGAAGATTTTCCATCTGACCTTCTTTCTTCATTTTCCATATTAAAAATTCCCACTGATAGAAAGCATAATACTGGGATAGTATTAAGTTTTAGATTACTACAGGTTATGAAATCACATACATCTGCCTCTGTAATACCTCTTTGGCAACTTAAGATCTGCACTGGATGTGTAAAACTAACTTCATTTCAACATATTCATTTTGATTTTTCAAACAACTTTATAATTTCTGATACCACAAAAAATATTTGGTCACAATAATTTCTCTCTAGTAGTTACAAGGGCTACAGGGCAGTCCTGATATACATGTCCCATAGAATGAAAGTATAAAATTGAATTTTGTGGTCTCAATCTTTTATGATTAGAAATTGGTAAATTCTCCAGTTCTATCAGTTGTAATGCTCTCTTATTCACATATTCCAAAATTATTTTCATATTGTAATGAGGAGGAAAAAAATGCGTAAGAGAATAAACATTTTGCAGGTTCAAAAAATATTTTTATTTCAACATTTTTTAAAGTAAAAGCATTGAGGTGGAAGGTAAAACTTGAACAGCTTAAGGATATTGATTCATTCTTACTTGACAGGTGGAATAATGGTTGCAGCACTAACCACAGCAATTACAGCATTAAAATGTCAAGAAATTAGAGGTCAGAATAACAGATAATTTTCTTCCTTTTGTCAGATTAAAAATTGACATTCTTTGACAGCACAGGATTTCTGGCTGAGAAAATTATGACAGCTTAACTCATCTTGTACTTGTAAGGCAGTAATTGATAATGAACTTTACCATGACAGTCTTCTCCTGTGGAGAAACATGACAGAACATCCCTGGTACAAAGCCTGTATCTCTTTTAAATATGTAAACAGTAGTTATATTGGACATTAGATGTTATTTGGAATTGTCTTTACTGTTAGTTTACATCATAATCCAAATCCTTTCCACTAGACAGACTTGGCTAACTTCAGGGAATTGATGCTGAGAATGCTAATATATTAAGAACAATATAGGAAATATGGTTTATTTATACTGCTTTGGTGTTACAGGTCCACTTCTGTTACTGGCCCTATTCTTCAGTAAAATGTAGTTCCTCCCCTGGTTTCTCCCAGAATATCAGCAGATTTTAGGAACCCCTTTCTTCCCCATATACCTGGAAATGTGGGCACTCAAAAATCCATTGAGTTGTGTTTTATTCAAGTTAGTAATTTGTATGACACAAAGTGGTGTGGCTGAAAGGAAACAACACAGCCATACTGGTCATTAGAAAATGAAACAGACGAGATAAAATTATTTTTATTTATTACTACCTTAATTTAATGCCTTGTAGATGAAATACAAAATAATTAAGTGGACAGCTTAGTGCATAAAAGGCTAATCATATGTAGTAGTGAAAGCACACCTACTTGCAGGAAAGTACTGGGGGGCGGGGGGGGGGAATGTTGATTGTTTTTTATTTTAAATCATAGCCAGATCTCTGATTATTTCTTTTTTAGACTTTCACTTTGTTTGTGACTAGAAATATTTTGAAAAATTATTTCAGCTTTTGGTTTGCTTTGGACATTAGGCTAACTTTGTATCATTCTCATGTTGATCTGCAAATCCAGCTTAGCTGTGCAGTACAATGACTTCCCTGTGACTGTTGTATCTTCACCATATGCTTACATTCCCCAGTCCTGCAGGAATTATTGCAAGGGTGTAGTAAAGCAAGGCAGCGTGAACCTAGTGGGCTCAGATATTTTTCCCAAGCACCTGTCAAGATACCTGAGCATACTCACGACTCACACAGCAAATTGAAAAATGATTAAAATTGCTAGTGTTTGACAGGCAGTTGCTGTGCCCATAAACTAATCCTAGTAGGACAGTTTTTCTGGCAGCTAACAGAGCATATGGTCTATGCAATATTTATTTCTCTGGTGATGACTTGATATTTAGCATATTTAAATAATTTGAAAAGTCATAATGATGCAGTCTTGCAGTGCTTTTCAGCTATCCTCATTTCTGGGTTATATTTTTCCTCTTATATTTTCTTCTGTTATCTCTTTCTTTGATCTGACAGGAATAACAAAGCATCCCTCTGGATTTGCTATAGTGAAATATGCCCACAGGAAGCAGAGTAGATCACATCAGTTTTCACTTCTTTTTTTTTTCTCCTTTCTTTTTTTTCCCCTCCTTGCTGAAACACTTTTTGCTACTACAGAGGGCTGACATGATAGGGCTGTCAAGACTCAGCAAGATAGATATATCTTTAACAAAGGGAGGTGGAGTGCTAGCCCTTCCCTGGTGACTGAACCTGGCAAATTTATGAGGAAAAAATTAACACACTCTTCTAATGGCACTATATAACACTTTCAAGGTAGCGTCAGCCGTGCCACCAAGTGCTTGTTCTTCCTTTCTCTCAGAGTTATTCTTATTTATTATGATTTCATTTTTAACTTGTTAAGATCTTTTTCTTCTGGGAGCTGTTTCTTTGATGTGACAGGAATATCAAAACCACCCCTATGGATCTGCTTGATGGAATTGTACCCACAGCTCTGGCCACTTATATGTTCACTTGTATTTAATTGCCTCCATACAAGGGATGGTCTTTGCTTCCTTTCTAGTAGCAGTCCTGTTTAAGCATGAATATGGATAGTGGTGAAATTAGTTGGAAGCTGCATGTAGTATCAATATCTGCTTTTTTCAAAGTGAAGTTAAGGAGTAAAAGCTGTCATCAAACTAGAAATTATTTTCCTGTAGGCTTAAGGCTCTGTTCTTCTTTAAGAAATGTGTACTTGCATTCTACTGATTTTTATCAAGAAATCTACTTCTTCATTCCCAAATTACATTTTTCCTACACATTCATAGGAAGGATTTTTTTCCCAAATTTATACTGGTTTGGGTTTTTTGGCCTGTGTGTTTTGTTGCATCGGGAGATTATCAACAGAATATTAATGAATTTTTTTATGTTTCACTCCAGGAACATCTATGGATATAATAATTTTTATGTCTTTCCAGTGAGCTTCAGAGCTCAGTATTATTCTCTAAATGGAAAAGGAAGAGGTTTTTTTTGCCATCACTTTGTTATGATAACTTTCTGTTGATCAAGAAACAAAACACAGGGATATTTTGAGGCTAAGATATTTATTTCTGTAGGTAAAAATTCCTGCAGAAGACACAGAATATAGGAAAAGACATATTAAATCAGAATATTCAATAAGGAATGATCATAAATTGCATGAGGTTCATTACCACACAGTAATTTCCCCCATATAGATTTCTGCTTGGATATTAATGTGTGCACTTCCATCTGTTTGTTGTACAGAGGAAAGGGCTTTCAGAAGGTGTTTGCTTCAGAATAACTGAAGCATTTTAATTATGCATCCAATTTAACTATGAAATAACTTTTTGGGAGGACCTACCCTAAGTAACACAAGCCATTTATGACAAGTAGTCAGAAGTCATATTCTGATCCACGGGACCCCAATTTAAAAACATCCTTCTACCATTGCTTAAAACAATTACCCACAGTTAGATTAATGATTGACTGTGATATCTCCAGGTAATGAATATATTAGAGATGAGAGGTAGTCAGTATTTCAAAGAATCTGTGATGATCTGAATTCATGACCATACCTGAATTATGTTCATGGGAATTCAGAACAGTTTCAGAAACAAGACACAGTCTCTTAAAGTAAAACAAATGGCTGATGGTAACTTATTAAGCTGAGGAGACTTGAATCAGCCTATTTATTAAATATTTCAGATCATTCTTTCATTCATCAAAGGAATACTGCAGTGAATTTGTAAATAACCCATATCCCAGAAAAATATCTTCTGATACTTCAACCTACTTGAAGTATTATTTGGAATAAATTGTTTGGCCCATTCTCATCTACATTAGAAATTTCATGTGCATTTCAAACCCTGGAGTCTTATCCAAACTGAGTTTAATGTTTTTGCTGATATGAAAAGAACATTAACCACAATTGCTCTCTTTTATTGCAGAAATACATAAAATATAGGTCTTGTGCATGAAAATTTCTTCTTTATTGTCTGGGATTTTTTGTTTTTCTCCATATGGATGACAGGTACCAATTATTGATTTTTTAAAATTAGCAACAAGCATTTTCACATACACTTAAAGTAATATTTTATGCAAGAGAGAGAGATGGGGTGAAAATTACTGCAGCCAATTGTAACAGAAATAGCTGGAAGGGGCTTCTTTTTTCCTATTAGCACAGATTTCAGTTGTATTATGCTGTCATTACCTCAGCATAAATTAACCATTATTCAAAACATTTCCCACATAGTAGTTTATTGGAACAGATATTACTCAGTCTAAGTACCTAGTCATTCACTTAGAAAGATGCAAAGCTGAGCTTTCTAAATGTTTTAAACATATTGATAATGTGCCTCTTTAATGCCATTTTGAAACCTCTATACAGTATATCTATATTATTGTTTTCAATTTATGTCAAGAACAAAGTGAAGTTTTGAAGAATGTGTTCTGGGAAATAATCCAAACAGAATTATTTCTTTATAAGCTAAACCCTGCAAATAACTGAGAACATTTATTTTAAATGTAACAGCATAACCTTGCTCCAAAACTGAAATTCTAATATACTCTGAAACCTGATGAATACTGTATGCGACACCTTTCAGTACATACGTTTTACTTCTTCCCTGTCAGTCCTTTTTCAGATGGGAGTTTTGAAGGTTTGCCTGTTCTCTGAAATAGAACTTAATGTCCTGCAGTGGATAAATTGAAGGTTGGCAGATGGCTGGAGCCTCATCATAAGAACAATTTGTAGTAGAGTATGGGCTTTCAAAGTCTTAGTGCACCTTCTTAAGGTGGGAACAAGACAGATGATTTGTGATCGAAAGATGAAGCTGAGAGCAAAGAAATAAGCCTGCATTTACTTTCTGTTGAGATGAAAAATGAAACGACTTATGTTATATGACCACATTCTTTACTTAATTTTATTTCATTAACAGGAAAAGATTTTATTCAAGAGTTTTGAGATTTTTTTTCTGTCAAAGCAGAAGTAGAACATGAAGTCACGTTTTTCATTTGCATAGTTATATGTTATAAAACAAGAACAAAATACACATACTAGATACTTTGGTTTACTGAGCCTGTTCTGCTTTCCAAGCATTAAAAATGTCTTCAGTCATCATGTTTTATTTCAATAATGAACCAGAAGAAAAAACATCACAGCTAAAATACATTCTTTGATGATTAAGAACCCTTTTTTATTACTGCCCAGCTTTCAGAAGACCTGTTCTGCTATTTGCTGCTCTGTTTTCCTCATTTTCTTTTGTGTTTTCCTGAAGGGGAAGTTCTTAATTGTAAAAATAAGTAGAAATAAATATGATGTGTATGTTCTGCATAATAGCTTTCTGAAACATGTGTAAGTCATTTTTCTGGAAGCAAAGGTCACTAATTATTTGAGGTATTAATAGCATTTATTTTCCACAACAATTGTATTCTCTAGACTTAATCTTATACCTTCATTTATTTACTTCTTCATAAAAAATGTCAGCATCCCAGCAGTTCAAAAGACTACCCACTTATGATTATCCAAATTCTTGTCAGCTGCTGGCCAAATTGCTGCAGGGTATAAACAGCTGCTAATAGAGCCCCTTTCTTTAATGTTTTGGTTGAACTTCCTCTTGGTGTTTTATTCTCTATGTTGGCTTACCAAAAAGATCTCAGAGAGCTCAGGGAAGAGCATCCTATTAATGAGAGTACAGAGAAGACTGACTTAGGAACAGGATTTCAAGAGCTTGGCAGAAAATAAGAGTCAAAGCAGATGTATGGCAGAAAGGCAGGAACATAGAGACCTGCTCATGCCAGCATATATAGAGATATTATTAGGTCTGATGCCAGATTAACTAGCACTTACAGGGTCAAATTCAGACATGAAAGTTTAGACATAATGGCAGAAGTTTCCAAAGGTCTACTGGCTATAATTTAACTGTACACTTCTCATAAGAGATTTTGTAGAAGTGGATTATTTTAAACTAGAATGAGCAAGCACTGTGAAAATGGATTTTAGGAAGAATGTACAATGTGAGAAGATGGAAAAATTGTGACTTTTTCACCTGTATCTTTTATTCCGTTGTGTTTTGTTATGGTGATAGATTTAAGCACAACATGAAAACAAGTTCTTTGTAAGTAACTGCATTAATCTGTGCCTCCCTTTATTACATGAATTTACATTCTCTGTTACTGCAGTTTTTTCTGCTTGTTTTGATTCAGGATTATATTTATAAATTCTTAATTTCTGACAATTTAATGTAGAATTTGGTTTTGGGAGGGCTTTTTTAATTGATGCATTATGGATGGAAATTTTTCCAGACAGCCAGGTCTTTGGAGCACTTCATTGTTTAAGACCCTGTCTGAGTCGTTGATTGTTTGGTAACTTAAGTAGGCCAAAGTCAGTGGGTTTAAAATTTGTGGTCAGTAGGTGTCCTGAGCACCTACCATCTATAGATTGGTATCCAGGAAGCATAGTTTGCTACAGCTGATACCAAGTCACAAAAATTAGATATTGTCCTAAATACTCACAGTCCATTTTTTATCTCTTATATTGTCCAATTTGTCAGGTGGTGACATGAAATGTATAAATGTGTAGTAGTTTTACAGAATAGAATGCAAATGTTGTGTATTTCCTAAGACAAAAGGAGGAGAATATAGAGGAGAGAAATGTAACTGAAGTGGAAGAAGAGTAAGGAAAAAACTTCAGACTTTTTCTTATAAAAAGGATAAACTGAGTTGATGGACAGAAAAATCATGGAAGAGGTGGAAGTATTGAAGTATTTTTGTTCCTTAAAAAGTCATTCTCTCCCAAAGTAGGTTTATCATTGCAGAAACTTTACATTCATTTATTGTTTATTTTGTAAAGGTTTAATTGTTAATTTTTAAGCCTCACAAATAGGCTTTAAGAAAAAAAACACATGGTTAAAATCCTCTGTAAGCATGCATTGTGAAAGCTCTTAGTCAGAAAAAACTTAATTAGAAAAAATGGATGAAGTTCCAAAGTCTCCATAAAAATTCCTACTGGTATTACTGTTGCCTTTTTATGAATAGGATGCCTATGCTGAAAGGACTCTGTGCTCCTAAAAATGACAATTAAAAACATACAGTGTCTTAAACAAAACCAAATATGAGGAGAGCTAATAAATAGAATTAAACCTGATGAGCTCACCAAAAAATTTTCTCTTCTATCTGCACAGAGTAAAATTTTGCAGTGTGGAAGAGGCAGTGGACTATTTGGATGACATAAGCATCTCTGAAAACCATGGGAAATAGCCCAATACTACTTCCTTTGCTTCAATCCCAGTTACTCCCCTAGGATTTAGCAGATCTAGGGTGCTTGTATTTTATACTCATCCTGGTTAGTTTTTCCTTTTTTTCTGGCAGCTGGGCAGGAAGCAGCAAGCCAGGCTCTTTATGCTTTTGTGATCATTCATGGCTCATGAAATAGACATCCATCTTGAAAGTTTGGGATCCTTCAGAATTATTCAATCCCAGCATTTCCTAAAAAATACCACCGTTTTTTTTTTTTTTTTTCACTTGCTGGATTGGCCTGTTGAGAGCTATGACTGGAGGTTAGGCTGACTGCTTCTTCTTTCCTACCCAGGCTATGGAATATGGACAAAGATGCTCAGTTTTGCTGTTCTTTCCAGACTACAGTTTGCTTCATGTCTTTTTTCCTTGGAGATCTTCATGAATAGTAGAAGTTTCTTTCTTCTGCCTCAGTGGAGAGGAAAATAACAAGAAAGTATCTGTACTCCTGCACAGGATCTGGAGCTTTATTACTGTAGCACTATAAATGTGTAATACCACTGTCTTCATTTCCACAGAATAACTAGGGTCTGCTTTCAGCTCAGCGTTCTGGTTAGTATAAATTATGATGGATCAGTGATGTGTGAGTTTAAGATCTTTCAAACATTATTTTTAAATAATAGAAGAACCAAAAGCAGTATGAAGTTTTGTCCAGAATAAAGCCTTGCATGTGCTGTAGAGTTTAACTGGACAGGTCATGGTGCTCAGCCTCTCTGTCTGAAAAGAAATAATAATGAGAGATGAAAGAGAGGAAATTGCATGGGAAGGTGGGCGCTTACGTCACTCCTATGTCCTTAAGGGAGAGAGCATGATAGAAAAAGTGAACAACAAAGAGAGGAAAAGGAAAGAATAGACATTTGGAGCTTTTGTTGCGGAGGAGGAGGAAGAGAAAGGGTTAGAAAGGCAGTCATTGGGAGCCTTACAGAAATGAGGGCATCACCATAGGAAGAGACAGTTCTTAGTATGGCTAATGGAGAGAAATTATATGTGTGGCCTTCCCAAAACTGGGATTTTCTAGTCTTGACCTTTGGGACTTATTTTTTAACTAGTGAATTTATTAAGATACTGAATAGTATAATCTAGTTAGGCATTTCTAACAAAAACTGAGACTTTCTTTTACATACTTTTGACTTGTAAAATTTAGCTTTTGACTTGTAAAATTTCTAAATGCAGTTGATGGTGTATTGAAAAGTATTACTGGCAAGTTTTAGCCTGGCACAGCTGGAACTTCAGTCTTTCTTGCTGTCACAAACTGCCTTTCACATGTGGAAACAATTGTAGCATCCCAGACAGAAGCAGTGGTTTTGGATTTTTTTTAAATGCCTGTAAATTTTAGTGACTGCTAACTATAGGATGATAATGACAGTTTCTTTTTTTTTTTTTTTACATTCTTTAACTTTATCTTTTGTAGACTTTGAAAATCTGTAGTGATTTCAGTGAGAAGAGAACCTGCATTTAAAAATTCAGAAGACTTGGTATTTGTTACTCAAGAAAATGTAACAAATTTATCTGTGCTTTAGGAAAACCTTGAAATAACTATTCATTATTGGAGGTTGTGCACTTAGAATCCTAGGAGTCTTTTTAAAAAGCAATGTGTGTTTCATAAGTTTCCTTTGTTTAAAAAAAAACCCCAACAGACAATCATCCCAAAGATCTAAAAACATGAATTAAGATTTTATCATCCTGGCTTGTATTTCATATGCAAAAGAGAAAAATAAATTAGTTAAAGGATGACATAATGGAAACATTTGGCTTAAAAGCAAAGACTCCTCAGTAGGAATGACAAGAAATAAGTAAAATCTAAGACTGTAATGGTAGATTTTTTAGAAAAGAGAAGATAGAAAGATGCAGGCAAGAATAGCTTTTAAAGGAGTCTTAGTAACAACAAGAGCTTGAATTTCCTGAAACTTTAAACCATCAACACAAACTCAAGACAAAAGCAACATTTTGGCCAGACTAGAATATGATGTTCAGAGTCAGATCTTGCTAAGGCATAAGAGTGAAGACTTTTTCGTAGTAACAGGAATTATAGAATAGGAGTCACATTAAGGAAATGGAGCTGGTTTGGTTTGCAAATACAAACTAGGAAACATCTGCAGTTCTGTATGTTGCTGCTTTGATTACCATCCTGTAAAGCAGTAACACAAAGGAGCGGTATCTAAAGGGAAACTCCGTGTTGCAGGTGTACATTTTTGTAATTTGCATTGCAGAATCAAGATGTCAAAGTGAAGTTTGTTCCATAGACCTAAACACCAGATGGGAAAGATCATCTAGACTGGCCTCTCACCCAACAAATCACATAGAGCTTTTGCCCATTTAGCCCTTTGAATCTGACCATCAGAGTTGGTGTCTGAATAATGAAGAGGATATGGAAGTGTTTCCTTATATAGGTAGAGTTTAGGTGATAAGAAATTATTTCAGACAGTCACCTTAAATATTTATAATCCAAAACTAACTAAACTTTTTGGTTTAAAAGAAATTAATTAATGTGTTTGGAAAAGATGAAATTGTTTTTCAAATTGAGAGGAATCCTTGTTTCTGAGATTGCTTATTAGGTGCTCACTGAAAAATGATGTAAGAGTAATTTTCAGTATCTAAAAATAAGAAATCCTGACTGCCCAGGTCTCAAAATCTTAACTATTTATGTCGTTAAGTTACATATTTGATGAATTATTGAATAATGCTATTATATGTCTTACAAAAGTAATTTAGTGGTAAAATATTTTTTAATCTTTGTATTCAGTAACTTAATGATCAAAGAAAACAACATTTTGTTTTGCAAACTTAATACAGATTTGGAAGAATGATGACAGAGCAATGATTTCATTTGGCATGACATCAATGAACACAAGAGTTTCAGTAAATGTTACCAATCTATGTGGGACAGGAATAATTATAAACTTGAACATAAGAAATACAATAGTTCAACTGAAGACAATAATAGCATGAAATGAGAATAATAAGATGGTTTTTTACATAGTGGATGACCTCATTACTTCCTAAAGCTACCCAAGGAGGGGGAGTGGGGAGGGAGATGCTGAACTCTTCCCTGTGATATTCAGAGACACATGAAAATGGTTCAAAGCTGTGCCAGGTGAAGTTTATACTTAACATTAGGAAGCTTTTCTTTGCTGAGTATGTGGAACAGACTTCCTAGAGAGATGGCCAATGCCTGAAGCCTCTCAGAGTTGTAGAGGCATTTGTACAATGCCCTTAAGAACATTCTTTATGATTTGGTCAGCCCTGAAGTGGTCAGGCAGTTGGACTAGATGATTGTTGGAGGTACATTCCAGCTGAAACATCCAAGTCTAGACTAGACTATATAATAGAGAAAAGAAAAAATAATAATTTTGAATGTATTTGTAAACAAAATTACAAATAAATATATTACTTTCTTGATTTCCAGGCTATGTTTAGAGTTTTGCACAGCATGGACTCTACAAGCAAAGGGATGTTCCCTGTTTGCCTTTGTATGAAGGCAAACAGCATGGAAGAAAAGGTGGTGTAATTGTCATGGGCTGGGAGCAAGACCCACATTTTAAAAAATTATCAGAGCTGTAAAAAGAATGTGATGAAATCAGCAGTGTGGCCTGAGAAGCCTCTATAACACAGACCTCACCAGAGGAATTTGGAGTCAAAGCTTTTTGCTTAAGAGTAGAAACGAATTTTGTAGATTTTAGTGTAATTTAATGGGAGAATTTTGTTATATCACTGCTAAACTCCTTTGTTCCAGGCAGCGTTGGAAGGGAGAATGAGAAAATATTTGAAAATAGTTGAATGAGAAAAATACAGGATTTTTCTTTTCCTTCTGGTATAGTTAGGAAGGGAGGGGGGTATACTTAATTCCTTGGTATCAGCCCTTTTCAGCCTAAGGAAGTTCTCCATGATTTTCAGGGGAATGGAAGCATTTGTGCTCAGTCACAGGGGAACTTTACTAGTGAGAGAATGCATGAAAGAGTAAGGAACACTTTCAGTTAAACCTGTCCTGCCTGCAGGATATTCGTCTTTATGGTATTTTTGCTTCATCTGCTCTGTTTTGTTTGTGAGATTTATTGAATTTATTTCCCACTTGCAGTCCATTAACAAAATGCTTGCTTAATCTGGCAGAGTGTTTAAAATTTTTTTTTTTTTTGCATGAGAGTCATATTGGAGTACCAGGGGCAAGGATGAGAGAGCTATAAAGGTGAGAAAGGGGAGAACTAGGTATCACAATTAGTAGCTTGATGAGGTAAATGTGAGAGATAATAGGCAGCACTCCCTGAGACAAACAAGATCACTGATGTGACTCAGGCCTGTAGAGAGAATGGGGTATCTTACCTTTCCCATTCTCATTCTTTTCATAGTCTCTCCTTTCACAGGGGAATGAGGAAGAAGTTCAGGGGTGGACAGCTGTGGGGGAAGCTGCAGGTCAGCTTTGAGCTGTTGGTGTTCTGCTCGGGAGCCGTTTAATTGTACACAGGATCCAGTGAGATACCTCCTGTGAGGGGAACGAGCTTAAGGATGCCTCTTCTCCATTGTTAAATTAATAAAGAACTGACCTGTGGAGAAAATCCATTTCAGTGCCCATCTTTCAGTCCCTTGAGTATCCTGATTAAATAACTGACTGTATTGAAGCCTCCAGAGTAGTTGAGTCATTGCTTGTGTTTAAACTACAGCACTTCTTTTCTCCAAACATACAGTAATAAAATGGAATTCAATACTCTTAATCAACTTATCAAAAATCTTGAAGATATTGGTGCTGCTTAACATCTGTAGATGCAAAGAAAAAAGCAATATCTCACACCACTCACACAAAATAAAAGCACTTCAAGCTGTTTATGCTACCCACCAAAGGGCTGTCAATAATATTTGCTCTGAAGAAGACAGTGCTTGGGGGCTGTTGGGAGTGCTGCCTGCACAGGAGGGAGAGCACATAAAGGATTCCAATGTTTACTTGGATGCAAAAATGAAATAAACTTTCAGGAATGGCAGTGTTGGATATTGTTGTGGTGCATATTTCTCAAATGCCTACAGATTTTCACTCTTCATTGGACTCAGTCCCCATGCACAGGGGAAAATGCATTATAGAAAAAATTCATTGTGGCAACAAAGAATAAAACATGGCAGGATTATGAGAATCAGTAGTAAGAAGGCCTGAATATGTTTTTAAAAAAAACGTAATAAAAACATGGAGAAAGATAAAAATTTTAGAAAGGTTACTGATCATTGTGGTAATCAGTGAAGATTAATAAAACAAGAGTACTTCACATAAGAATAAAAAAAATATTGTCTATCTGCAGCAGAGTCTGATTTTTAGGAATTTCTTTCTTCCTTTCATGATTTATAGTAAAAGTGCTCATGCTTTTATGTTTCTTGTGTTAGGTAATAACCAGGTATTTCTCTCAGCAAAGGGGATTTTACAAATGAAACGGACTGTTAATATCTTCCTTGGTGATTTTATCTGCACTTCTAAAGAACATTTTTAGAGTAAAAAATATGTTAAAAATAAACTGCTTCATGGCTTACCCTTTTTGCAAAGGTATGTCAGCAAGCAAACAAAACCTTGATTTCAGTGATGTTTCAGATGAGTCAGTTCTAGCATTACATTTAGATTAGGGCTGTGCTTCTGAAATTAATATACCAACCACCCCTATTTGCCATACTTTCATTCAAGCTTCAGAGCAGCTTTGGAGTGTGTGAATTGGGTCCCAAGCCACAGAAGCCAAGTGAGTGTTGCAGGGGTACAGCTGGCAGAGCTCAGTGCCTCGTGCCTTCTGCAGCCCTCGCTGGAGCCAGCCTGGTGGGCAAAGCCCACTGGGCACGTGGATTCAGCAAGGCTTCTTCGAGAGGAACGTGGCTTCTTCTCCATGGTTTACAGTGGTAGAACACATGAAGAGTTCAAAGCTGCTTGTGGGAAAGTATGGACTGCACAAAAGGAAGCATTTCTTTACTGAGAGATTGCTCAACCACTGGAACAGGCTTCCTAGAGACAAAGTTTATGCCCTGAGCCTGTCAGTGTTTAAGAGGCTTTTGGTCTGTGCCCTTAACAATATGCTTTAGCTTTTGGTTAGCAGTCAGATGTTGATCAAGGTGATCACTTAGGGGCCTTTTAACTGGAAAGAATATTCTCTCCTCTCCTCTCCTCTCCTCTCCTCTCCTCCTCTGCAGCTCTTTTTCTGTTGTTTCACTTCTTCCTGGGGGACGCATTGCTTTTCATCACTAAAAGTAATTCTTGCACCCAAAGAAACAGAGCACATGGGTTATTTAGTAGCATACTTGTATGTATTTCAATCAGAATTAAAAAGTAAAACCCAGATACTTCAGTAGACTGCATAATGAATGAAGCAGAAGTATTGAACTCTTCATTCCATGGGAAACTGACACTAAGGCCTCATCCTCCAGGGTGCAGAGCAGCGTCCCAATGTCCTTGTGAATGTGCAGTCTACCCTTAAGCATAAAAATTGGAACCAATAAATTATTTCCTTTGAGCAAAGTACATTGAGGATATTGATCATTGTGTTACTCATAAGATTCAATTATTTGATATATTGATTTCTTGACCAAAATGTATGCAAATATATAATTGATGTTTCTTTATATTACTTTTAAATGACCATTATTAAGTCCTATGAAGATGTGTTTTGTTTGAGTGCATAATTTAGCTTGTGTGAGATCAACTAATTTTAAACTTGGAATTGCCAGGAAGTTTGGAGATTTTTTTTCCTCATTCTGTCCTATTATTATCAAATAATATGCTAAGAGCCATTTTATTTTTCCAAATACATGATCATATCCTAACAGATACTCCCTGAAGTGTCTGGAGTACAAATCTCATTTTATGTGTATTAAAAACAGTAGGGAATCTCAAATCAGCTCACTAAATAGCTTTTCTGCAACACCTTATTGAGGAAGAGAAAATTAATATAATTGCCATTTTGCTGTTCTGAAAGCTTTAAATCTGGTGGCCACTGAATTCCAAGCTTGTATTGTTTCTGAATGAAGGCCATTTGAAGGTGAAATTAGAACAAACTTGATTTTATTAAAATTTGTATTAAATTGACTAGAATGTGTGTCTCAGGGAGTGGTGTTGTACTTTGCACAGAATACTCAAGATCTGATGGGAGAAAAGGAATTGGCTGATTAGAATGAAATGTTTAAAGTCATTAAATAAATCTACAGTTTGATGATTTACAGCTCAAGAAAAACCATGGTGTACACTTACAAGTTTTCAGATTAATTTTAGATACAGTCAGAGTTCTCTTGTAAACAAATCAATGTATTACATTATTATTCACAGATCTGTTTTGTACCTGCTTTTCATTTTGTGTCAAGTTATCTGATAGGAGGCAGCATTAGGAATACCCTTGGGCCAGTCACTTTATCTCTGTGTGCTTATGTTTATCTTCTGTGTTAAATTTTGACAAGGTTTTTCTGTCCTTTGTGAGTATTGTGAGCTCCAGAGAGCAATACCAGTGCACAGCAGTGGTGTTGTGCAGACTATAGTCTCAGTGCAGTAGCTGAATTTTATGAGTATTTTTTAATAAACATTGTTCAGTTTCTTTAATGCTGCTAAGAGGTGTCAGTTTTACAAATGACATTTTGAGTGAAAAGGATGACATTACTATCCATGCGGTGGGGCACAGGCAGTAAATGCAAGCCAGGAAAAATATTCAATATTCCCTGAATATCAAGGTCTTGGTTCTGCATTTGTTCTGGTTACAAAATGACTTGACATTAACTTAAATGTTTTAAAATTATGGGAGCGTAGAGTATGTGAGCATTTACCAGCACACCTTCAGCTGTAAAATAACAGCTGCTTTTGACTATTACATTTTGAGTGTCCAATCCTCATATTCTGACAAATTTATGTGAGTTTGTTATTGTATTCCACTTCTCTTTCTCCTCTTCTATTGCCTCCATAAATCTATTTGAACTAAGAAGGAAAGCCAGCAAAATTTATTTGTGCAGAATTTACAGACAAGCAATCAGCATTTGCCAAGACTGGACAACATGAAAGTAAATGTGTAAATTAGAACTGGACTGCATTGAAAAAAAAATTAATAATTCATTTCAGTGCTCCTGTGAGAGAACATAAGTATCATTTAAGGGATCACTATAAAGGGTAGGAGAGGAAGATCTGGGTTTTTTTCATTATTGCTGCCAAATACAGTTCACACTCTTATTTCAACACAGAATTCTTTCAAAAATTAGAATTATATTAACCTTGATAATTATTTGAAAAAAAAAAAAACAGAAAATGGAAATTACTTTTCTGAAAATATGATTGACAGATATGTGTGGGAGTATATATCACACTGATATATACTGGTATTGTTAATTGTAGTATTTGTAATTTTGAAAATAAAATTCACAAACATGTATAATTCCTTTCCCTTCTTTTCACCTGGCAAATCAGTTCTGAAGTACTGAATGCAATAGAAAATACTATCTTTATGTGACTTGATGTCAATTTTGTATTCCAGTATAAAAAATGCCTGAGTGAAGATATTTACTCCTTCTGTAGAGAGATACTGTTTATATGGTACATATAGATAGCTGCTCTATGGAGATATACACATATATACACATATGCCCACACAAATGTGTTGGCTTTGTATAAAGTTCACCTGTGATTTTAAATTAATTCATCATTAAATGATGTTAATGAAACCTGAGATGCTTACAAGTTCCCAAGAAACAGACTGTGCCTCGGAGGCTGAAGTTCACTCTGAATTAGTCAACAAACAAGAAATCACCTGTAGTGGTATAATTACAGCATCAAATGTGCTGAGGCTACAATCCATTGAAAGTCCTTCAGCTGCTTGACTGGACTTTGCATTTTCTTTTCCAGCAAATGTTTGTTTGTGGTATTCCATTATATACCTGTCAGTCTAGGACATTAAGAGTGGTGGCCATCAGTGACCTGTTAGGAAATCACTCTCTGTCATCTGTTCTTACATCTCTACAGCTGTGAAGTGGAGGACAGGACAGATTGGCTTGTAGGAATGACAAAATATGTACATTAAAAGGATTCTTCTGTATCCTGAAGTATTTATTGTGCTTCTTATTGCTTTATGTCTGAAAGAAATAACAAAATTTACCAAGATAGTAATGTTTTTGGTGGGTTTTCATGTTAATTCTTTGTAGCCAATTAAAAATTCATAAAGCTCACAAGAAAAATATTAAGGGTCAGTAGTTCAGGCTACAATATATATATAGGTACATAATGCATTGTGCATTTCAAAATCTGACAGTTTAGTTTTCTATGAACACTTTATTCTCAATTTTACAAGGTCAAATAAAATAATACCTGTCTGAAAAATAAGGAGTATTCTCTAACAGTATTGGTTTTACAGGTAACAATCTTTTGCCAAAGTTTTAAAGAATATATCTTAGATATATTTTTGTTTGAATGAACTGTTTGAGTAGCAGAAGCATCTCAGTATATGCATTGTATTCTACTACCTATAGAATTAGTCAAGATTTATTCTGAAATTAGACTTGTCTTGAAGAATGCATTTAAATTGCTAAGTTTTCATTTATAACCTGTGAAGCCTGAAAGCCCATGAAAAAGTGCAATAAAATTAAGGATGAAATAAATATTCGGTGAATGTATGCAAATTGGAAAGATTTCTACATTAGCCTTTATGTGCCTGACAAGATTTGTTTCTGGCATTTTTTTGTTTTCACCTACTAATGTTGTTGAAATTGTACTTATTTTGTTTTTATTATATTCCATACATAAATTTTATTTCTCAGTTTTCTTTTCTTTCCCCCCATTTAAGATTCCAGAGGCTTATTTTATTAGAGATCCTCACACTTTCCTCCTTACAAAGGACTTTATTAAGGTATATATGTTCTTTTTAGTGCAGAAACCCCAAAAGCTCTCTCAAGACCTGAACTGCATGTCCTCACAGGTTAACATTTTCACATATAATGCCAGTTACTGGAGATGAGAATGGTTAGTTGGTTAACTGAAGCATGCTTGAAAGGAGAAGCAAAGCTTGTCTACAAAATACTAACACTTGGATGAGTCTGCAGCCTGGGAGGAGAGCACCGGGTGAATTTTCTGGACTTTTTTCATGGCTGACTTGGGATATGCCTGCATTGTCACACAGTGTGTTGACCTCTCTCCTTGATGCATATTGCTCCTGACAGTCCCTCTCCTTTGCCTGCAGGCCATGGAGGCGCAGATACAGAACTTTGGACAGACGCCATCGCAGTTGCTCATTGAGCCCCATCCACCTCGGAGCTCTGCCATGCACCTGGTGAGACATGACTGCTGGCTGGGAATGCATTCCCTTTGAACCTTAGGAGCCCTTGTAGGTCATAAAGTACTCATTAAAGCAACACTTTTAATGCCACCCATTGCCCGTGCAGCCATACTTGCTTTGGGTAATAACAAATCACAGGGCTCTACCAGAGCAAGGTCGAGGTGTGAGTAGCTTTAGATTCATATAGTCCTGAATTTTCCTTATAAGAAGGCCCCATCTTAATAAATAGAAACTTGGTAAATACATATTTACATTCTTGTTTGTGCAAGTGGTGCAAATGACTGCAGACTTTCCTAAGAGTGAGAATGTTGTTTTGTTTTAAAGGATGCATTGTTAGGGGCTGATTTATGAACACCGTCTGCTTGACAAAAATGAAGTATTGGAGTTCAAATCATGCTGGAATCCTCCCGCCCATTCCCCCGGGAGAATGCAATGTATATTTTGAGTTTCAATTCAAACTCCAAAATTCATTTCCATCACATTCTTCTCTTGCAGAGAATTGTATAAAATAGCCAGACTGAACAAGACAGATCTCTGTGCCCCTGAGTGCCTTTGATAAAATGCTTAGAGCTAGATATTTCTTTTAAGCTTTGTAAATCAACAGTAATACATGCAGTAGTTTCAATCATTTTATCTATCTACAAGGAAACCTCTCTACCTAGTTGTACACTGCAAAAGTGGAAATTGATCTGGAAGTGGTTGTTGTATTATTTTAAGTAATGGGTACAAGTGAAACTTAGATCATTTTTGTTTTATATTCTTAAGATATGGATAATATATTTTTAATGATTCAAGGTGATAAGCATAAAGGAATATTTGACCTTTTAGATTTACTTCATTTTGTTATCACAGTGGCAGAAAAAAAATCCTTAAAACCAGTACTCAATAACTGTCCTTGTGCATGTGCAAACAATTGTTCCGTTTGTAGGACACAATTTGTAATAAAAGGCTTAGGTTATTATAACCTTATTAGGTTACAGATTCCCTAATAAGCATATGCTTTACATAGAATTAAATTGTCCGTGTTTGGAAGTAGTCATATTTCATATGATGAATTCATTAAGAAAAATATATGTGAGTCTTTGAGTCACTCTTAAAATTTCTTTTTTTCAGCTGTTGTAGTTTAGAGAATTAATATTTATTATGTATTAATTGATTAACTCATTAAGACCTATCTCTATTGTATGAATATTAACTACTGAATAATTTTACATTTTACTGTATGATAATTAATGCTAATGGTCATTTTGTGCCCTGTAATGATAACCCTTACCATACCTATTCTCTGCTTTTCCTCGTGTAATGTTCCAATAATAGCTTGTGATCTTGCTCTCCTCCATCACTAGAGTAGATGCACAGGTAGTGTTGTTTTCCCTGTATGTGCACATGCTTGCCTGCTTTTTTTAACCTCGTTTTCCCTCAGACCTCCTCACTAATTGTGTTATCCCTTCTGTTTTCTTCTGCTCTCTTCTCCTTTCTACTCAACAGTGTTTCCTTCCACAGAGCCCCCTCATGTTTAAAGATCAGATGCAGCAGGATGTCATCATGGTGCTGAAGTTCCCATCAAATTCCCCTGTCACACACGTGGCAGCCAACACGCTGCCCCACCTGACCATCCCTGCCGTGGTGACCGTCACTTGCAGCAGGCTGTTTGCAGTCAATCGGTGGCACAACACAGTGGGTAGGTCCTCGCAGGCACGTTTCACCCAAATTTGAAGGCCTTAACAATGCAGCTTTAATTTTGAGTGCAATTTAGCCCACTGACCTGCCTGTGCACCAAAATTTACTGTTTCTTCTGCTGTGTGTCAAATAATCACAGCTTGTGTTTTCTCTGGTGTCATTCCTAGAAACACTCTCCTTAACAGCAGCACATCACCATGGCAGCCAATCGATTTGTGGTTACTTCAGGATCAGTCTTTGATATAATGCTTTCCAGGAGACTGCTGTTGCCCTCGACACAGCAAATATGTCCCAGGTTTCAGGAATACATACTGGCATGCTAGAGAGTGTACATCCCTATGTGCTGCTTGAGAGGGATCCCAGGACCTTGTCATAAGCCTTCCCCTAGGTCACTCTTGGATTATCTGGGACCCTAAGCAAGCCTAAGCAGCATGACACTGAACTATTCTGGAGAGAAGTTTCCTCATTCCCTCACAAAAGCCCATCCAACGGGGCCATCCCAGAATTCCCTTCTAGCCCCTCTGCTCACCTCTCCATATTGCCATTAGGACTGTCCATGTCACCTGGACATACAGGCCCTAAGGCTGTTCCAGGCTTCACAAAATACGTGGTGGGGCCATGAGGGAACAAAGAAGTTTAATTTTCTCAGGTAGTTTCCTGCAGTGATAGCCCTTATGCTGCAATATCCGGAAACATTAATAATAGTCCATCAGTTGCAACTGCATTACATGTAAAAAATGGTTTTGCCATTTCTTTAAAGCAGAAGGGGAAAACTCTAGAGGGGAAAAAATCAAATAAAACATTTTTTAAACTATTTTGTGACAATGTCCTCATTGGAAGATTCCAACATCAGGAATGGAATGTGCAGAAATTGTCCTGTATTGTTTCAATAGGTCTTTGACTAACATTGATTGGCTAATTTCTAATTATTTTCCCTCAGTTTTTCAGGGATTCTCTCAAGTACTTTATACCCATCATCATTTATGTCTCCTTTATTTGAGGAAGCTTATTTAGTTCTGGAGTAGCCCTTTCTCATCCACATTGTCAAGTCAAGAGAAGCCAAAATTCCTACCCGTACTTTACTGTGAAGGAATTAATCCCATTAATATTGCTGTATGCTGGGGTTCAAGGGTTTCCAAAAAAAAAGTCATTTTAATTCCTTTAGTTTAGCTGAAGCTTTGTTGGCCTTTATGATGCATGTGACATTAAGGTTTTAAGTTTTCCTCTATACTCTTGTAAAACATAAGTCAGGTTGCAAACATTCAGATTTCAAGGCATGAACCAGCCATAAATTAAATTTAACACCATTTGTAAACCTCTGGTCTAAATTGAAAAAAAAAAAAAAAAACAAAGAAAGGAACACTTTCTAAATATATTATAACAGAAAGACAGGAAAATTAAACTGTATAGAGAATCGAACCTCATTGTAATGATTTTCTTAACTTTTACATCCTGCTTGACAATGTTGCTTACTTTGCAGGAGGCTAATCCAGGACAGGGTATCAATTTCCTACTACTGCCATAATATTATTGTAATAAAGCATAACTCTAGTGTAAAGGATAGGTTTACCTACAGAAATGTATGCACAGACCACTTGTTGAGGAATGTACATAGAGCTTTGGAATTAATAAACAGCAGAAGGCATTTGCATAATAGAAGTGAATGAATGTAAGTTAATACCACTAAAGATCTGTCCCAAAATGCTTGGGTTTTGAAAACAGAGATAGAAAGAAGGGAAGGAGAAGTTCTCAGAGCGATGTCCTTCTGAAAATGGCAGAGCTAGCTTTCTCCATGTGTCTATTGCAGTAGTAGAAAACAGACTTTATTCTCCAGAAATCTGTATGTCCTATTATAGAGGGTATTCTTGTGCAACGTGGCAGTTTGTGACCAAAACTGTGTTTTCAGTAGTGGCTGTTTGATTTATATACCAGGGAAGCTGCTCAGAAGAGCCAAAGCAATGCTATCTGTGCCTGAGAGCAGAGAACACTAAATTTACAGGCCCTGATGCACATTTGAACATCTTAAGGGCTGCTCAGAATAGAATTGAGAGGAGTAATTGTGGTACATCTACTGTAGCCTACAGTTTTACAGCTAAAAATTTTAGATAAATCCATGAAAAGGTCCAAGTTTCTGTCACATACAGTTTTCCATATGTAAGAAACTCATAACAATGTTTAATCTAATTAACTTTATTTTCTGTGCTAAGATCTCTGCTCAAATGTAAAAAAAATCTCATACTATTTTAAAGGAGTTATTTAATGAATGTGTGTGGCTGCAGAAGTGATGAAGTTGGCACTTTTACATTTAAAGTTACTTTTACATAAAGGAAGAATTAACAAATGCATATTTGTGTAGAACAGGGGAAGAAATCTTAAAATATTAATTAAAAAACAGTAAAAAGTTACTTTCAAAAAATATATAATAATCCACTAGTGAACTTTTAAATCTAGAAAAGTCTTGTCAAAAGGTTTCTATGTGCTTTATTCTTCCTTTCATGTGCAGGCCTTCGGGGAGCCCCAGGATATTCTTTGGATCAAGCCCATCATCTTCCAATTGAAATGGATCCATTGATTGGTATGGCAAGATGAAAATGTAGCAATATATTTGATATTGGCATTTTCAGGAATTATTGATTAAGCTATATTTGTATATTATGCTTCATTTAACACAGAAAATAGGAAAATATTTATTCTTGTCAGTCCTGGAGAATTTAAAGCATTAGCTATTGATGCTGAATGAATTGCATGAGTGTTATTTGTTATTAACATCACCAGCAACTGGTATTTAAGAAACAACCAATTAAGTCACTTACATTGTCAGCCCATATCCATAATTCTGCTCTCTTATCAGGTCACATTATTAAAATAAAATGTGAGGGTCCTGTGGAGTTAGCATATTTTCTTTCTTTACAGCACTTTACAGCACTATGTTTAGCAGTGCAGATGCAGATCCATTTATTTTCATTCACTTTATAATTTGGATTTAGTTGGTAGTACTAATTCAATAATGAAAAAAATGGATTTTAAATTGATAGTATTTTTCAAAATCTAGAATTTTTGAGAAAGTGAATTATTTGAGAAATAGCATCTGCTAAAATTATTAGATTGCAGGACTTCCTAAGGATCAGAACTTCTCATTAATTGTACCTATTTGATTTTTTGGTTTGGGTTTGTTTTCATTAATTTGAAGCAGAAATTTGGGATAGGGAAGGTTCTTAGAAAAAAATTTGTAGCATTGTTGAGAAAAAATACAGATATACAGATATAAAGTTCACACCCAGGAGAGTTAGATTTCTCATTCTGTGTGCTTCATTTGGTCTCATATAATGACAGTGGTTTTCTTTTTAGTTTTTCCCCTCACAAGCTAAGGCAGAGCTGTTGCACCTATCTGTTCTGGAAATTTGAATAATTTGCTATTCATTGTCTTTCAGCTGGTGGACATAGAGGGTAATTTAAATATGTGTTCTTAGAATGTATACAAACATGATATTAACTTCTACAAACAATTTTAAAATAGAATGGGGTAGATTTTTTTGGTTTTTTTTGTTGAATCTCTTATTTGGTGCAGTTTTGAGCAATTGAGCAATTTAAGTAGAATACCAACATTAGGGAAAATATCAGATCATTATCTGCATGATGTTCTTATGTTAGGAGAACCATATTTCTCAGAGTGATTTTTATCTCACCTAACTTCAGTTAACTGAAGTTTGTTGTCAAGATCCCCTCCATAACTACTGGAGAAAGACAAACTCTGCTCTGGAGTTGTCTAGCAGTTAGACAGCTATTACAGTGTGAGATTACTTGTCATGTGAAAAAATGTCTTCCTCTCCAGTGAAACTGGATGGAGTGGATAAAATTAACTTAGATTATATACTGAACTTTCAGAAAGTTAATATTGATATGGAACACATCTTTACTGTGTTGCCATATCTTGTCTGTTGTGTCACAGGGAGTATAGAACACATTAACTGAGGACTCCCAGTCCTTGGTATCCTTCTTAACAGCTTCATTTAGCAGTGAGGTTGGTGGGATTCTGCGTGAACCATTCCTTTTCCCTCTGTCCAGGGGAGTTTCTAGGTGTCATTGCCTCTTTTAAAAGTACCATCCATGGCCTGGGTCTCTGCTTGAGGAGCAAGGGATACTTTTCCTGTACTGGACATTGACATTAGATTTGAATAGATTCATGGAATCATAAAATATGATGAGCTGGAAAGAACCCATCAGGACTATTGAGTTCAACTCCTGGTCCAGTGCAGAGCACACCAAGAGTCACACTATGTGCCTGAGAGCATTGTCCAAACACTTCCTGAGCTCTGTCAGACTGGTGCTGTGACCACTGCCCTGGGAGCCTCTTCCAGTGCCCAACCATCCTCTGGGTGAAGAACCTTTTCTTGATATCCACCTCAAATATCCCCTAACTCAGCTTCATGCTGTTTCCTTGGGTCCTGTCACTGGCCACAAGAGAGAAGAGATCCATGCCTGCCCGTCTGCTTCCCCTCCTGAGGATGCTGAAGTCCCCAGTGAGGTCTCCCCTCATTCTTTGGTTGAATCCTTATGTCTTTAATCTGGTTAAGCATCTGGAGGCATGGGGTTGTCAAGACCACACAATGCAAGCTGTTTTCTGTAGAAAAGATACCAGCCAGCAAGAATTGGCTCTCTGCAGTATTGTTAATACTGATTTCATATTTTGAATGGACTTCTGCCACTTTCCCCTGGTTCAGATTGGTTTGGGAAACAACTTCTACAGAGCATTAAAATGATTATCACATATTATGCAGTGCATCAGGCAGCTTATAAGAAATTGTCATCTCTTGTAAAATCTTATCTCTTATTCAAAAGGGAACTAGGAATCTCACAATAATTTTGTATTTCTGACACCCCTATAGACAGCTCTAAATGTTCATATTCAAAATGCTTACTCAACAACAAATTCACAGTTCATTGAAAGTTAAATGTATTCATTTTCTCCTGTAAATGGATGACAGGAAGGTGTTGGAATGGCTTACATGTAAAATGTGTTTTGCATTTCGTTACAGCCAATAACTCTGGTGTGAACAAACGGCAGATCACAGACCTCGTGGATCAGAGCATCCAGATCAACGCACACTGCTTCGTGGTCACGGCAGATAATCGCTACATCCTTATCTGTGGTTTCTGGGACAAGAGCTTCAGAGTTTATTCTACAGAAACAGGTGACCTCAAATACAGCCCTCTGGCTCTTCCCAGGTCACAACGTGGACAGATATTGTCTTAATAGTCCCATATCTAATGCTTGTGCTTACTCATCAGTAAATGATACTGGGCAGTTTATAAAATCCTTCATTATTGTTTCAGCATGATAACTTTAAGATGCTTTTTTAATGGAAAATAAAGGATGTAAAAGGAAACGGAATATACTTTTATTAATCATAACTTTTGAAAACCTTGGTTATTTTCAGGAAATTTATCATATCAAAAGGATCAACCAAAATTTTTGTTATAATGTTTTTATGGATGTATTATTTCTAGGTGTTTTTCTTTCATGTAGTAAGGAATTAGGTTGAATATTGTGCTACAGGAATTAATTTTCTGTTGCATTGTCTAATTGCTTCAGTATATTGCTAAAAGCTAATTGCAATAATAGAAAGGAGGAGGTGATAATGATAGTAAACCTTAGTTTGACATTAACATAGAACAAGTACACACTTTTCATATAATAATGTAGCACAATTATGGAAAAGTTCATGTGCTGTCTTATGCATATCACTCATGAAATTCATAAATAGTGTTCTAATGCCATTGCTTAAATACTGATGGACCCATAACTCCACTTAATATTCAGTGATTGCAGTACTGCCTTCATTTTCAGAGATAAAGGTTAGACTATGGATTGACAAAGAGCACAACCTTCAACAGGAACAAAAAAAGAAAGTGGAAAAAAAGTTTTATCTTTGTGATTTTTTAATCTTCTTGTAGCATTTTGTGAACTTTAATTACAGAACATGAGACTAAAATTACATTTGAATTGAATATTAATTATATAGTTAAATTTTTCTAAGTGCTGTAAGTACCTTAAAAAAATTGAATTTCTATGACTTTACATTCCCACCAGGAAAATTAACTCAGATTGTGTTTGGCCACTGGGATGTCGTGACTTGCCTCGCCAGGTCGGAGTCCTACATCGGGGGTGATTGCTACATCGTGTCCGGCTCTCGGGATGCTACATTGCTGCTTTGGTACTGGAGTGGCCGACATCACATTATAGGTGACAATCCAAACAGCAGTAAGTATCCTTTAAATACCATCTTTCTGAGAGGTCTTCTGTCACACCTATTCATTTTGACATTCTTTCTGTCAGTTTCAGGTGTTATTACCAAATATATCAGTAACTTTGCTTACAGGTTGAAAGTTGATAAAAGAGCACCATGTGCTAAGCAATGCATTGATTGCTAGCCAAAAAAAATGTTTAAACACTCTGTGCATCTTAAGAGATAATAGGATGGGAGTATAGTTCTTAAGTTTGTAATTGCCTTTATCACTTATAGCATCATGTCATCATAAACTAGAACAAGATGGTTGTGGCCTTTAAGTGACAGGACATATATCACTATATTTTGACTGCCCTTTCCCTGGAAATATTTTTTGGCATTTTAACTTACTCCTTTTGTGCTACAGCATGCTCTATCAGCTGCTTGCCTTTTCAAAAAAGGAATGTCTCACATGGTATGGAATTAAATGAGACTCTCTTGAGAAAGGTCTTTCTATAGTTTGGGGAAGCAATCTGATTGAATAAAAATAGAAACAGATAAAATGTCAGGAAGAGTTTACATTTCATTTGCATGGGACTAACTATCGGTGCTTTGCAGAGTGAGGGGGGACACAATAATAATATTAATTTATAAAAAAGGGCACTTAAAGTGCAGTACTAATTTAAAGATCCCATCACACAAGCCAGAGAAATGGCTGCAGCTAAAGAGCAGCTTTTATCCATATAGTAGATGTAGATCCATTTTACTTAAAGTAGTTGCAGACTTCTGATGATGATTTTCAATACAAGGGTTTTGTCTTTGGATAAAAATGGAAGAATCTGTCACTATCAGTTTCGATCTCTGATTCAAATGCTGACTGGAGGCAGTGCTGTCAGTTACAGACACCTAAGTGAAAGTATTTCTTCAACTGAATGGCTGGTAGAAAAGTGTTTTATTTATTTCAAAGTAAATATTTTGTTAATTTTGCAGCAGGAAACTTTTTATTGAATTTTGAGTTTTTTCCCATTGGTCTGTAAGCAGAGTAAAAGGAACACAGGTAAAAACCTTCCTTTTTCACCAGATTTTATTTACTTTTATAACAGAGGAAATAGAGGGGAAAAAATAAAATTGTGTTCCAACAATGAATTTCTCTAAATTTTGCCCATATTCCATAGCTTTTTTAGTGTGTAATTCTCCAGTATGGATAAATTCAGTCTGACATGGGTTTCAATGTCTTAGCAATCTGTTTAGGTTGATGCCATTTTTTTTCTTTGAATGCCTGTGTGATGTATGTAAAGTATTAGTAATTTCTATATTAAGAGAAAAATAAAAAGAGCTTTCTGCTCTCATTAAAGAAAAGAAAGGTAAGACTTTCCCTTTACCTCCTTTGATTACAAAGGGCTTGGGCAGCCTTGCAATTAGCATCTCCTTTCTGGCTGATACAAACTGCTTCAATTCTTTTCCAGATAGAATTATTTTAGTTCTGGTATTATTCTGTCCTCACTTACATATCTGAATGCACAAAAGTGGTGCCTTTTGGTGTCTCAGATTTAATATCTTAGCTGCATAAGTTTGGAAGTGTCTGCCTTAGAGATCTTTAATTTTATGAAAAGAAGGATATGACCTAGCTGACAGAAATAAATGAAAAAAAAAATTACTTGTCTGATTTGCTCTCTGTCTCTACCTTTGTATGGATAAGGCACTGTTTTGCTGAAGAAAAGGCCTTATGATCAGGTTAATGGGGAACTGTGCTGCAGATAGTCATGTCCAGTAAAATGAAACCTTACAGGCACAGGTAACAGAACTCAGGGACAAAAATACCCAAGACCAGTGTGGTAGTTTTGAAATATATTGATAAGACTTTTTGATATTCATGTTGAAGACATGTTGAAGACTCATGCTGAGGAAGAGTGATGGCATTTCTATTATTGCTTTCTCTATTCATTGGATTAAAGCTACCATGGATATGTTAATTATATACTAGTACTGTAACCAGGAATTCATATGTTAGAAACATATCATTATTAACAGATACTTTGACTTTTCATGAACATACCTTAATGGGGATAGATCACAAAAACCAAGGGCCTTTTAAAAAAGGCCCTTTAAAAACTTCTACATTTACTAAGTGTTTCTGCTGCAGTAATGACTAGTAGTTTCTGCTCACTACCACAAGCAGACATGATTGTTGCCATATGACTAAGATTCCCTTTAAACTAATTTCCAAGAGTGAAGCAATCTCAACAATCCTTATGAAAATATGTTTGAAGTTTTACACAGTTAGAACTACCGAAGTAATACAGAAACATTTCCTACTCTTCTATAGTTGCTGTTAGAAGTTTAGGATTTACCTTGTAGAAGAAATGAAAGTGATATGATCAATGTAGATCAAATCCAATTACTTAACATCTTTAGAATGTATTTCCAGAAAGATGTAGATTATATTTTCAGAGGGAAAAAAGGGGTATTGGTTTTTTAAAATGCTGTCATCTGGAGACACAGATGAGGTGTTTTATACCACAGGATATAAGAAGGTGAAGAACTCAAGGAAAAATGTCAGGTATAGTAATTATCTGGGTCAGATGCTTGACTTTATCTTTTAAGCTGAAAGACAGTTAATTATCAATTTCAGCTTCAATACATCCAATTACCAAAAGGAACTTTAGTTTTTTCAGAAAATCTTAAAGGAGAGAAAAAGCAACCCCCAATATGTGTGTGTATATATATATATAAAAATGTACATACCATTTCATTCGAAAACAGAGAAATCACAATCATTTATTGTGAAATACTCTCAGATAAATGATTGTCAGATCAAACTTCTTACAGATTCTGCTAAAATCCCATATTCTAGAATCCATGAGGTAGGTGTAATCTTTACTAAACAACACGTATGTCAACAACCTAACCTGTCAGAGTTCTGTAGAACCTTCTGCTGAAATATCTGTGCAGGTGTATGCTCAATGGGCTGCCTCAGCTGTATCTGTGGGAAATACAGAGCCAGCTCTTGTTTGAAGAGGAGAATTGAGAAAAGATGCAAGTGATTGCTCTAGCTCAGTAGTTGAAAACTTGCCTATGAGGGCATGGTAAGATTCATTTTATAATGTTAAAATAATTTTTCCAATCAATACCTTTATTAAGTTGTTATTTTTATATTCTACAGTAAGTGTCAAAAATTAGTTTCTGGTTTAGTTTGCACGTGTAATTTTTTTACACTTCTCACAACCACTGTGAGAAAAGTGAAGTTTTACCCGATTTTAAATGCAATATTTTCCACATGGTATCTTTCTGAAATCGCTTCTAGGAAATCTTCTGGTTAGAGTATTTGTCCAGGAAGTAACAGACTATGTTCTTGACATCTAGAGATTATGGGAATTATAGTCCTCATTCCCATGTTCACTGCTGACTATCAGCTATAAATTAACATAGGACGAGCCCCTGTGAACCTCCAGATTTGGTAGAAAGCAAAATTCTTTCCTGTGCTCTTATTTATGCATGTTAGATGTCATGATGACTGCTTGCAGAGATAAATCAAGAAATCAGGAGCAATATGCTGCATACCTTCAACACGAGTATATATGGGAAAATCTTGTCCCTATTTGTACTTTCTCTAGTTCAACATTGGTTTCATGGCCATGCCATTGCTGAGCTCCAACAGTGCTGATGTTGGAGGTCCTGTTTTGACTAGACTAGAGGCTGGTCTTTGGGAATGCTTCTGGAAAGTAAGAGATGTGGCACGATTTCCTGTAGGCTGAAGGGCAGTTGAATGTGGGGTTTATGTATGTTTGAACTCCCTTTTTTTTATTTATCCTTGCTTACTTCTGTACCACCTTTCAGAAAAGCACTGAACTGAATGAAGCTTAGACCACTTGCCAGGGTCAGATATGTACTTTCTAAGCCCAATCTGAAATAGCTAATCCAAATCTGCACCTTATTAAGTTGATGGCCACATTGTATAAATCTGCTGCAGTTGCGAAAAGAGTGAAAAGTATCTGTTTTCTCTTAGTAAGACATAGCACATACAAAGAACATAGTTTGCTTATTTTATTTCTTTGAAGTGATATGGGAAATGTAAATCTTTGCAGTTCTCAGAGACTGAATAGAAAAATTATTGTGATGGAGTTTGACAATTTGTGTTTTGATTTTTCTTCTCTTATGATATATAGGGATTTGTTTTAGCTCAGCACTAATTTGTATACAAATTTCTTTTCACATGGCAACTGTATTAGTCATCACAAATAGGAGCAAAGAGAGTACATGATATGCCCTGGAGTTCAACATGTATCATAATAGCTGGTTTATTTTTATATTTTAAGACTACTTTATTGAATGTCTCTTTCAAACAAGTGACTTTGAAAATGAGAATTATCTCAGAGTCTTTGAACAGATATACCAAAGTGAATGATAGAATTGCAGAAAAGTGAGGGACAGATGCTTTCATCTGAAACAGACACAAATTCAGACACTAATTTGGATGTGATAAAAATTAATTTGCACACTTTAATTGGAATCAGAATCCTGCATGAAAGAAAGGAAGGGTAGGCAACTTGTGCTAAAGGCTGATTGAATTTTTTGTCAGGTATGTTGGACCTGGCCGCTTATCCTCTTGAGCCTCTCCATGCAATATATTACATTCACCCTCTGACTGGTGTTCTTTAAAAGGATCAATGCTATTCCTGTTTTTTTCCCTAGAGCCTGAAGTTTCATTGATCTTGGGACTTGACATTTCTCATTACCTATTGTAGCTTCCAAGAGGATGGTCACAAGAGGTGTGGGAGTTAACCCCACTTTTTCTAACAGCAACTGTGCTGACCACCGGAAAATACTGCCTATCAGCCATAAACTGTGTTTAGCATTAAAACATAATCTTCACAGGTGCCAACAATTCATCCCATCCCAGTGAGTGTATTCAGTATATGGAAGATAAACATTACTATAGAAGATCTTTGTCAAGTCAATATACTATTTTTTTGTCTGTTATGAAGTATATCTTTATGTGTTCCTTTTACATAAAATAATTTTGAAACACTTTGAAGTTGTGAACAGCAAGAGTTCTGCAGGATTGTGTCTTGAAAGAGTGGTTATTCTGAAGTCAGAGCATTCACTTGTTGTTTTATATCCCTCTACATTTTAATATGCCCTAGTTTAACCTTGAAATAGCAGCAGTTTAAAAATAGTGTGCTCTGCACCAAGAGGACTGGATGGCTGTCTGAAGGTCCTGTACTAGCACATGGGCACATGTGCTATTTTCTTTGTCTGTTTTAGGAGATATTATGGTACTTGTAAGTTTGTACAATTTAGGTATTAATTTTTGAAATTGAAGTATCTTAACACTGCTCTGCCAGAGCAGAAGCTCTTTGAAAACTAGTTTGTAATTTTTTGCTGGTACCATCTCTACTCTGATTGCCAAAGACACAAAGACATCTCTCTTCTCAGACTTCTATGTAAAGGTAAAAGAGCCAATAATCCACTTGAGATATCTCTAGTATTTTATCAACAGACGTCTATGCCCATGCTATTCTGTGTACTCCATGGGAATTGTACAGTGCAGGGTGGTTCAGCAATTTGCCCAACATCCCAAAGCAATTTAGTGAAAGAGATAGGAAGAAATGATACAAATCTATAATCTCCTGTCTTCCACTATATTTTACTTTCTAGATTATTGCAAGGTACCTGAAAGCCCACTTACCTGGGTGAACTTTGAGTTTGTAGCTATATACAACATTCCTCAGCAAATAAACCAGCTCTGCTTCCCAGAGCTGGGAATATTTTGAATATATTAATATTTTCATGTCAGCAGTCTTTCTTTTATACCCATTGCTCCCTCATGTTGTGGACATTGTTATTGACTGTTTTCTGTTTTGAGATATTCATATTTATTGGCTGTAGCCTTATCTTTTAGTCAAACTCCAAGATGTTTTTTTTCTGACAATAAAAATTTGAGAAGGCTCTTACATTTTTACTTCCATGAAACCCATTGTATTTTCTACAATTTTGTTCTTTGATTTTGTTTTCCCCTGAAAAGTCCCGACATTAAGCTAACAGCAAAGTAAATTCTTTTCAGCAAGTGATTCAGGTATTGCCTTGTACTTGCTTTTGTCAAAGTGAGAAGTGAAATGGAAGGTAAAATTTGCAATGTGCTCTCATGTTTCTTTATGCAGAAGACTCCTAGATGTGTCCCCATAGAAATATGTACATAATTCCTGGAAAAGGACAGTATGAGAGAAATAGTAACACAGTCTTTTGTCTTTCTTTCCCTCTTCCTTTTTTTCTTGTCATACAGGAGCACCATCTGTTCCCAAAGAACCTTACAATAATATTAAGCATTATATTATTCAGCAAGAAGGAATGATGTGTTTTATTTTAGACTTCCTAGAAAAACTTAGTTGTTTGGAAATACAGCACATTTTTTTTTCCTTCTGCCCTCTAGTAATTCAGTTCAAAGGTGCTCCTTTGGGGAAATTACAGGGAGTTTACAGTGATGGTATCTCAGTTCTTAGGTAGGATATTTTCACCTGCAATTCCCTTAGAGCTGCAGCCTTTGACCTCTGGCTACATCTATCAGTGGTGATGTGACAGTGACAGAATATTTTGCTAGATTTCAAATGATTCCTGGAGTTCACAGCTTCTTTCCTTAGCAATAAAATGTAATATGACTGAGGTTCATGCCACAGCCTTTTCTGTAGAAAGTATCATTGAATAATTTTTTCTTTGAGCCCTGAGGGGAAAAATTCCCATTTTCAATTACTGCTGGACTGTTACTCTTAATAATGATATTGCATTATTAATTTGTATTTACTGAAAAACAGGACAAAATAAGACTCATAGATCTATGTTTCAGGGCAGTTGTATCTTATAAGCATTTTCCTTTATAAATCAAGAAGTCAATAAATATGCTTATTTAGTGTATTCTGGAATTTTGGAGTTCCTTGATATTATAGAACTTTCCTAGAAAACACTGAGGAAAATGTCCTTTTGAAAACTGCATTATATCTTTTCCCTTCAAATATTTTAGCCTTTCAATAACTTCAGTCATCCAGTTTGATGCAATCTGATGACATTTCTGTAATCAGAGCTTGAGCCAAGATGGCCATTGAGCATAATCCTCTTTTTTCCAGGAGGACATACAGAAGAAAAAAAAAAATGTGTAAATTTTTTTTTTCTTTTATGTTATGCACGTGGAGGAAAAAATAAACCTTGAAAGGATATGGGGTTCTCAAAGTAATGTTGATGGGGAAATTATAAAATCAAAATATAGCCATCTTTGATGAGATACACAAAGCATCTTTCTGTTTCTTCTGGCATTTATTCTTCCTTAGCAGTAAAGCTCAGTTTTCAGTTCACATCTTCAGTTCCCAGACCAAAAAGATTATTTTCTTGAAGTCTAGATTAAAGTTTGAGAAACTAGGATTTATTGAGGTAGCTGTTTGCATTAGAGGTAAGAAATTTTTAATGTGTCTGTACATTGAAATAACAAGACCTGTTAGGCTGACACACCCAGTACTATTGTGTCCAAAATTGAAATCTGTGAAACCATGGTTGGTAGTTCTCATCTTGTTCAGAAAGATATTAAAATACATGGAATTGTTATTAAATTTTGATGACAGAAGGTGTTGCAGTTTGACAAGAAAAAAATGTGGATTCATGCTAAATTTTCAAGAGCTATGGTTCTATACATTTCTGGATGCCCAAATTTTAAGAATGAGCTTAAAGCTAGACAGGCAAAGAAATGGAACACTACAATGGCTAAAAAAATGGCAAGCCCATCACTTCAAAGGAGTTTGGTTTGGTTAATAGACTCAAAAGGAAAAGACCAAAAATGGTGATTTATTCTTTAAGTACCTAAGTGGGGGAAGTGCTAGAGAAGACCTGAAGCTAAAGGACAATGCTAAAACAAGAATAAAGAGGTGCTAGGTAGACAAGAACAAATTCAACCTGGAATTCAGAATATTTCTGTCCTTTAGAGAGGAGGAGTCTGGAACTTCCTTCCAAGTCACACACCCAGGTAGCCATTTCATTAACTGTTTATATCATGTGAGTGTATGCAATAAAAGGAGACTAAATTCATTGGCCCACAAAAGTCTATCCAAGCCTCCTTTCCTAACACTTATCTTTCAAAACTCCATGCAATATTTTTTAGTTACTCAGATAATTCTCTTTTGGTTTAGTGTTTAACTGCATTTCCAGTTAGGAAACTGCATTTTATTCCAGAGTTGAAATGTGTGCAGCCATTCACCCATTGGACATCTCTGTGCCATTAGCTGCAAGATAAATTTCTGGGCTGTTGGACATCTTTTATGTCTGTGACTCCCAGTTAGCAGAGTCAAGTTACCTCTTTGCTGCTTATGCAGTGAAAATGCTTTAAACACTGTGCAGCCTCCTGTCTTCCACTGCTGTGTCAGTTGTGTGACCCTCCTTTGAGCTCATTTCTGTAAATGTGGCTACAAGTCTTTCATCTTTCTGGTCTGCAGTGGCAAAGTAGTTCTTGACTCTTATTTGCTGATCTAAGGTATTGCACTGAAAGTTCACAGTGAGGGAGTTTTCCATAAATCCACTATATCACTTCCTTCCAGAACAGAACCTTCTCTCCAGTGAACAGTTTGTGCTTGTCCAGGAACATTAACTTCCACCTGGTTGCATTGGAAATAAATAAAACACATTTTGCTACTTTTTTATTTAACTAGGCAATGATATGATAATGACATAATAATGTCTTTCTCTTGTCATTATACAGTTGCCCATGAATTTTTGCATCAATTATCTTATTACAGGCCTATCTTACCAGCAAAGATTTATGTTATACCATAGATAATATTATTGGTTAGTATTTTTTAAAGAATCAATTTCCTGCTCCTAACTGAAAGCCCTGATTTCCAAAATCCTTATAAAGCCAACAGTATATACCTCTCTATGGAAAATACTTTATTTTATTGACCCAGTTTTTGTGACATCCATGTTGTCCACAGTCAGTTGCATATAAATGTGGTTCAAATCAAAACACTGTATTACTAAGACAAATATCTTTGAAAAAATTAAATGGAGCCTGTTTTAATACAGCTATCTTTACCAACTGTACCCCCCATCCTAACAAAACCAGGTAAGACAAGACTTACAGTCCAACACAGCATGATGACTGCTATTAATGAGATTTTTGTTTCCAATTCTTGTTGACAGAATTGTGGATTAACCATTTTGTTATTTTATGTAGAATTAATGTTACAGTAATTTATCTGTAGTTCCCTAACTAATTTCTTTTATCCTTTTTTAGTATTTGAACTACACTGTCAGAACTCCAGTCCTTCGTAATATCCCAGTTTTCTGTATTTCATTTGTACAATGCAAATATAACGATGTGAACTCTGTGTTATCTAGCAAGTTGCTAACATTTTGTTGCCAACTGACTTTCTTCACTCAACAGAGCAATATCAAATACTAAGCAATTAGGTTGTCAGCATCTGCTATTATTAGAAACAACTGAAATATTGCTGTTTGTCTTATAAACACTCCATAAATGCCCACTTGTTTGAAACCAAAATAAAATATATTTCAGTCCTGAATATCTATCTATCTATCTATCTATAAATAAATACATATAAGTATGTATACCAATAACCATTTTTGGGCGTATTTTAATTTGTGACCCTGCCATGTGTCTCTGAAACAATATTATCTATGCAGCAGTAGTATGTTTCTAGTACAGTGTTCTTCTTCTCTTCCTACCCCCAGTTTCCTGAAAAAAATTATGTCTTAAAACTTCAAGTATGATCATTATTAAAGGAACATCTTAAATTGTTTAGGTTCATAGTGTAAGTTTGGAGATATTTATGTTCTATAGCAGACCTTTACATTACAGCTCTTTTCAATAGCACCACACTTTGTGTTCTTTTAAGTAATTCATTAATGAATTGGGAAGTTGTGGTTCTGAAACGTTTTGCTATATCTGAATATATTTTGCTTAGTACACTAAAATATGAGATATTTAATCACACTGCACCTCTCTCATGCTTAAGGATTTCAAGCAAATTAGAGCAAAGTTCTTTTGTTGATAAACCACATCTGATTTGAAATTTCCTGTTGTTTCCTTTTTCTTTTTTTCTCACTTTTGTTTTTTCTAACAGGTGATTATCCAGCTCCTCGTGCCGTTCTCACTGGTCACGACCATGAAGTTGTCTGCGTGTCGGTCTGTGCAGAGCTGGGACTTGTTATCAGTGGTGCTAAAGGTCAGAAATGTTTTTATGATTTAAGTCTTAACATTTTTAGAGTCTTTTTCAGTGGTACTTCTCAGACTTCCCTTAAGCCACATATACTTTAATTATCTTTAAGATGTGTTGTAATTCTAGGAGAATCTGAAGCAGTTTTCTCTGAAAATTGTTATTTACTATCTGCACTTATGAGTTTAGACACAAATTAAGTTGATCATTCCTTCCAACCATCACTCTATGCAGCTGTTCTGCCCAGATCTGGAAAAGTATTGTATAAAAATGTATACACTATTTCTAATGACATCTAGTGATTTTGAAAAATCCTGTTGATAGAGACAAGTATTTCAGGGAGGGCCAGCTCCAAATTCTCCACTTTGATCTTAATTGAGAGGTATTTTGTTGGACTGACCTCACTCTCCAGGGAAGTAGGATCAATTTGCTTTGGAACTGTGTGCAGCATTTTATCCAGTAGGGGTTTTTTGCAAAGTTTTCTAAATAATGAGCAGTTGCAGGTTCTCCTTGTCATTTGTCTATGGAATCCAGAGCACCCAACAATTGCTAACACAAGTGTTCAAAATACTTTTCCAAGCCTGCAGCGATATCCTTTATGACTGATAATCAGTGTAAATAAAGCACTCAGTGAATGTTTGCTTCATCCTTCCTTACTCTGTTTCTCCTTGATTTATTCCATTTTACTGCTTCTGCCCATCTTCTCCTACTTCTTAATTCCATGCCCACTTTTCTTCCCTCACTGCCCTCTCTCATTCATCTTCTTAATGTGTCAAGCTGCATGTCTTTTTCTCTTTTCCTTTCCTATTTGCCTCTCCCTCTCCCCCTTTTCTTTTAGTTTCTTTTATGCTACATCATCTCTTTTCCCTTCTTATTTCCCATCTTTGCATCTCTTGTATTTCCTTTTTCCTTATATGTCTTCCTATCTCATTCCCACTCTACTCCACATTCAGTGACTTGCTTTCTATATCTATAGTGATGCTTGTTTTAGCCACCCCCATGGACATCTTTGTACTCATTTTTAAGTTTGCTGCATCTGAGGGTAAGAAGGATGTGATGCTTGCTCTGCCGGCTTTTGCTCACAGCCGAACTCCCAGGTTATTGCTTTTTATACTGCCTTGGAGCTCAACATTTATTTTTAAAGCTGAGTGTGAAACTTTTGAGTAAAGCCATTTTTAGCAGGAAATCCTGATGGGTCATTAACTCTTGTAATGGCATACTACATAACAGTCATAGGCAAAGTCAAGACATTTGTGAAAAAAATGTACAGTGATATTGGAGCTGAATCTTTTTTCTTGAAGCACTGCTATTTCTTACCCTTTAAGGCAGCTTCATACACTGGCTGCCCTAATAGTATACCCTTTCCAAATATCTTTTTGTAAATTTCCTCTTCTTAATATAGATGGATACTAAGTTATCTTCTGATTCATTAAGTGTATGCTGTTTCAGTAACTTATACATTTTTAGAGGTAAAAGCTGATGGAGAACCAAAGACATTTAAATCAAATTCAGAATATTTTTATAGTTGATCAAGAGATATGGAGGACCAGTCTGTCTCTTGAGGTATCCTTCTCATGTTCTTCCTTTTTAAACTCTAGACCATATAAAAATGCAGAGAGAAAATAGTGGGTTTTTAAATTACTATTTTCCAAGAGATGCCTTTTTTAAAGCTTTTCCTTCAGATCTGTTCTTTTCAGTCCCTTTCCAGCTTCTTAGATTGCATCTCATGGCAGTGCTGCATTGCCCTGCCATCCAGTCTGAGCTCAGCCTGTGCTTCCTGATGGGCAGCTGTTCCTCTGGAGCTGGCTGTGGCACTGTGATGACACATGCAGCACTTGAGAACCTACTGAAGCAAGAAGACAGCACATTTAGGACTCTTATGAGGAAAATCTTGTGCATCAGGTTGATGTTTTCACATTCTTACCCAACAAACCCAAAAAACAGTGGTCAGTCTGTATGTCCTTCCAGTGGTATCCTAAATCAGATGTGCATTTTTGTGCCCATGACCTCAGCTATGAAGGTGTTACACTTTTCTTTTGAAACATATAGCAAGGTAATTATTCTAAAGGTGAAGGCATCACTTTTTTTTTTTTTTAATATATCCTAGCATTTCAGTATTTCCAAAGCTGAAACTCAACTATTTGAGAAAACAAATTATTTCCATTGCAGTGATATCCCATGGATGCAGCCAAACTTGGAGTTCCTCTGCATAAGACTTTATGCAAACAGAGATAAAAGCCTGTATCAGAGGGTTCACAGATAAATGTACAGAGGCTGATTCATTCTACCTAGGCAAACCCAGCTGCTGTGTGAATTTCAGAAAAGTTAGAAGGGCTTAACATGAGGTGGCTGAGTCTGACAATATGAATTTACTTTCAGGGTCATGAACCAGTAGTATAAGGAAGACATTACTGTGCTGTCCAGGATTATCCTGTAATTCATAAAAGAAAACATTTAGAATTTCCTGTGACTCATTACATTATCAGAGAAGAGACCTTTTTTCGTAGTAGGAATATAGACTGCACTTTCAAAAAACCTTTTCTCATTGTTCTTGAAATGTAAATAATCTTAGTTTTGCATCTTAAAATGTACATTTTAGATTTCATAGCTGTTTGTTTCTTTCTTGAGTGTAATAAAAATACATTAAAATCTCATATTAAAATCTCTCAGGAGCAAATGGAGCTATAGTGTGATCTCCTAAAATCTCTTATAGTCCAAGTATCATTGTAACTGTTGTTTTTCACATGGCTCTCATTGCTGAAACAAATCTGGACTGAAATCTATGCCTTTCACATGTTCATTGGGGGAGAGGATCTACAGGAACTGCCATTGTCTGTAGGAGAAATATGCAGTAATATGATTACATGCCCCATGGGAGTTGCTCCCACTAGTCACTGATAGGGCCACATCTGTTTAATGTGAATGGGCAGGCTAGAGACAGTTCACATTGTTGGAAAAAATCAGTAAGAGTGAAGCTTCTGAATGCTTGGGAAGAGGAAAGAGTCTTTTAGAAGATAGATCAGGGAATAGATGGAAGATAGATCAAGGATAGATCCTACCAGTCTAAGTAAATTATACACTTCTGGGCATACTGTATTTATTTTCTTAACATGCTAGCTCTTGCATTTCCTTTTCTGCTGTATTTTAAATTCTCTAAGTCAACATTGCAGCTTCTTATATCTATGGAGCACTAATGTGATATAAATGTGTATTATCATCGCCTTTGTGCACAGACTATACCGTTTGTATAAACAGCAAATGCATGACATATTATGTTTTCATATACAGAAGGTCCTTGCCTAGTACACACAATTACTGGAGACTTGCTGAGAGCCCTGGAAGGAACAGAAAACTGCCTGTACCCTCGCTTAATTTCAGTATCTAGTGAAGGTCACTGCATCATCTACTATGAACGAGGACGGTTCAGCAATTTCAGCATTAATGGCAAACTCTTAGCTCAGATGGAGATCAATGATTCAACCAGGGTAAATCTTAATGCAAACAAGCATTCGTTGTGTGTTGCCTTTATTTATTAAAATAAATTGAATTTATTTGCCATATGGTTTAGAGGAAGTCATATATGTAAAATTGCTGCCCCCTGGTTAAGCCATTCAAACACATATCCTTTCATCACCATCTCCAGATATGAAAGTGCACTTAAGCTTTTCCAGAATAAATAAGAACAAATAGTTTATGAGCCCACAATAGTGCCAGAATTTTTGTTTGGAATTAAATTTCAGTGAGAAATATGTCTTTGAAACAAAATGCTCTGAAAAGTCCTCATTCTTCATTTATTCACCAGGGCATGAACTCATGCCTTCAGGGCTCTGCTCTGTCACTGGCACTTGAAGCAGCATTAAGAATGCAGATCTCTGCTCTGCTTTAGGTGGTAGCGATAGCACCGAGTCTTGTAGAACAAATTACGTAGAAATGTGCTGAACTCAAGTACGGGCAGATTCAGTCAAACAGCTTTTTTGTTATCTATCATGTTTAATACCACACAACTGTTTTTAAAATTTGGTGATACAAAATTTGTTGGTTTATTTTTGGACTAGGGAGAAAGAGGACAGAAAGCATTTTGCTTCAAATTTAAAGTGGGCAGAACGTAAGAAATGCTTTTAAGTCGATTCAGTTTTTTCTAATGTTGATCCACTTCCACGACATCTAACTGTGTGCTTGGGATTTTTCTTTTCCTCTTGAAGGCCATCCTCCTGAGCAGTGATGGGCAGAACCTGGTGACAGGAGGAGACAATGGTGTAGTGGAAGTATGGCAGGCCTGTGACTTCAAGCAGCTCTATATTTACCCTGGCTGTGATGCTGGCATAAGAGCTATGGATCTGTCTCATGATCAGAGGTGAATTTGTTATTTGTATGTAAATACTAAAATTCCAGAGAGAATGCATCTCCATGAATTTTATGATATGGAGTTGTTAACAGGGTGTTTAAGGAACAATCACTCCAGTTGTTTTCCTGTTAATTTATCTCATTCAACATTTATTCTTGAATCTCATAATGCAAGCACTTAACATTAAGGTGAGATCCTGTTTCATTAAAGTTAGTTAGCCAGCTAGCAAAATATGACTAAAATTACATTAACTTAAGAACATGGAAATAGTCAGATTGGATCAGAGTGCAGTAGCACCTAATAAATGCCTTAAAACCAATTGTGAAAGTCTGAGATAAATTTCTGATTTTCAGCCAAGCTTGAGAACTTCAGACAGTGTTGCAAAAAGTGCCTTGTTCTTTCAGCTTTTTTTCTGTCTATGATAAACCATGGGTCTAGAAGGCAAAAGAGAATTAACATCAGCATGTCTGGTATCTTTTTCAGAACACTGATTACTGGCATGGCTTCTGGCAGCATCGTAGCTTTTAATATAGATTTTAACCGGTGGCATTATGAACATCAGAACAGATACTGAAGGCAGTGAAGAACTGAAAGCCCAGGTAAAGCTGAGAGCACAAGTGCTGCAAAGAAAGGTGTAGTCTCTGGTGGAAAACCACGTCTGCATTGACCTCCGTTGTACATTCCATTACACCCAGCAATAGCTGTACATTGTAGTCAGCAACCATTTTACTTTGTGTGTTTTTTCACAACTGAACACCAGCTGCTGAAAAGCAAGCTTGTATCATGTAAATTATATGAATTAGGAAATGTTTTGGTAATTATTTCATATATCTTTGTTTATTAAGAAAAGGTAGTAGGATGCGCCACAAGAGACTTTTGAAAATTCTGGGGAACCTCGTGTCCAGTTATTTCAATGTTTAGGCTTTGAACCTAACATGCATCCCATCTCCAGCCTCTTTTCAAGCTGAGATTAAAAAAAATATGTTTGATACTTTGTACATCAGATGCACATCTTAACTTTAAAGGGATACTTTTGTAAAAGTAAAACCTTGTATAAAGAACAAAACTGTTTCTTAATTTTATTGTGGAGTTACAACTTGCATGTACTTTAAACCTGATGTCTTGAAGGAACAGGTGCATTCACACAAATCAGACTGGAGATCTGCCTGAGGGTACAGCTTGTGTTAAAGGGTTGAATTTGGGAGCAAACAGTAATTCTGACATTTCCACCAACACATTTTTCACTTTTTGAATCTAACGTTTACCCCTTTTAAGTGGAGTTCTGCTCACGAAGCATTTGGATAAAAAGCCATCATTTGCCATATTTACACTTTATACAATAGAAATTAATTTCCTCCCTTTTAAATTCAAAGGCTAGACAGAAAGGGAGCAAAGAGGGAAGTTCAGTTTAATGCTTTGTATTGCTTAATGATTCCCAATACAGACAAAGTGCTATACTTCTGGATTACTAACATTTGGCATATAAATCATGAGCAAGGGAGCCCCCACTGATCTTTTTCCCCTCATTTTTAATCTGAGGAGCTTGGTTTATTTGACAGCCTTAGCTTCATTTTAAAGGTGACTGAGGTTGTTCTTTTCAGTTCTTCTGAAAATCTCACCTGAAGCCACTCAGACTAAGGCACTTCATCTTTTACAATACTGTAATGATAATTATCGGAATAATTTTCTGCACATTGTACTGATCAAATTACACACCCAGGGGTATATACACTTTAATTCATGTTTCTTCTTTGTATATTTGGTGACTGTATTGTCATAGATGTACATATTGTGTCGGTAGGGCTATGAGGCATGTAACAGGAATGTAATTTTCTCAGAATTTACACTCACTTGCAGTCATTTATTTAAAAAGATAATGGATTCTTTGTATTGGCACTTTGCACCAGGAACATATCATTATTTATTGATGTGATTACTTATTTGTTATCCACCTTGTATTAGTAAGTTTAGCCCTGAATTTCCTTCTTCATTGTTGTTTGTATTTATAAGATTTGGAAATCATGGGGATCAGCGTAATGATTAAGTTATTCATCACCTGTCTGTAAGCAATATCTTGAGTTTGTAGCTTAGAATTGGGAGACTATTGAACATCTGGAAGACAAGTTCATTTCATCTTGAGATCATGGTGAAATATTTTGGATATATAAATTCCTTAAGCTATTGTAACCATGTTTTATTGCAAAGATGTAAAATATGCCAGATGTGTGTGAGTTGGAAATCAAAAAGAAAAATAAAATATGCAAAGAATTCAGTGATTGTTTTTCATTCCAATGAAATTTTTTTCAAAACAATCCCATCATTATGAACAAACAATTATTTTTGAGAAATTCTTACTTATGTGCTAATTATATACCAAGAAGTATGCACATCTGGGTGGTTGTATTTCCTGGGGTCTCAGGAAAGAAACCCCCCAGGTTACGGAGTGAGTTTTGCAATTCTTTTGATTGTCATGAAGGGAATTTACTAAAGTTACTTCATTCAGCCAAAGTAAAAAAGAAGAAGAAAAATCAAAGCTTTTAAAGGATATTTAGGATCCTTGTGAGCAGGAAATAATCTTATGTAATATACCTCACAGAGAGCAAAGATCTGATGAGAGAAATTTTGGATATCTCTCAGTATCTGATAACATAGAATATTTTGGGCATTGAAAGTTAGATATCTACACTCCCTGCATAGCCTAACAAAACAGGTGGGGTAAGTTACCTTTTTGAAATGCTGAGGACACTACAAAGATTACAGAAAGCAAGTGGAGACATATTTACATCCAAATGTCAGATGTCTAACTTAATGCAGCTATGGTAAGCAAAATACTTTCCTAATAATTAGAAAACTCCCGGAAGTTTTCTAATTCTCAATAGCAGAATAGCAACCAACATTTCAATTTGTTGCCCTACTCATTTCCTTTACATTTAGAAGGATTGTTCTTTAAATAATTATCAAAATGAATCAAAGCCAATATTTGAAAACCTTATTAGAAAACAGTATACATTTTAGCAGATATCTATTTATATCAATCAGCTTTTGAATATATAACAACATAACTTGATTATTTTGAAGCTGAAGGAGATATGGGGAGAGGAGAGGATTGGCATGTTAACTGTGTCCTGTGAAACAGTTTATTGATATGTCACAACCTCCATTCCATCATTATACAAGTGTCACTCCTAATTTCATATTTTATTCAACAAATTGATTTAAAAATGCACCATTGTAATTAGACAAAAGAATGGATGTTGCTATTATTTTAATTAATACTGTTACTTTCATTAAGTCTCTCAGCATGATGTTAAATACAATCTAGTCACAAATTAGAAGCTTTTGTCCCCATGCAAACCTTTACATGAGAAATTTGCTATGGTTACAAGAATAAAAAACACTCCCACTGTGTTGCATTCATAGGTAGGGGTACCCAAACAAATCAGACTCATAAAAAAACCAATAATAATAGTAAGTTAATGTTACTACTACTACTACTACTACTACTACTACTACTACTATTACTAAGAAGTATAATAAGTATAATAAGAATAATAATAAGAATAAGAATAATGCCAAGATACTTAAATTCCTTTGTTTTATTTGTTGATTTGTGTTAATTACATTAGTATACACCCATCTATTTCAGGGCCTCTTATAGTAGACAATATACACAGATCTCCAGTTTATGTCACAAGTCTTTTCCAAAGCTTCAGCTGCCCATTTCTGTCACACAGTAAATATTGCCTTTTTTCTCTCTAGAAATTAGAGCTACCGATCCCAGGGAGTCTCTGAGAGCTGCTTGTGGAACATGAAGCAGCTTTGGCCACCCCAGTTAAATGCAACGAATTTCTCAGCTAAGGGAGATGCAGCTTTAAGGACACAACTGTGCGACTAAAACACACCTACGATGTAAATAACGCACAGTTATTGGCTGCCTTTCTGCCAGTTCATCCTCGGTTAAGCACTGGACTACAAGCCATTGCCTTCCAGGAGAAATGATGCAACAGCTATGAGGTGCATTCCTCATCCAGATCCAACCACTGTTGAGGAGAATGCTGCTTTCTCTACATGAGCAATCATAAAAGAAAGGCTTCTGCATATTTACCACAAGGAAAAACTAGTTAGGCCCAGTTTGCTAGGAAAGCTTTGGATAAATAATTATTATGTTGATAGAGAACCTTGCAGGTTGTGCTTGTAGAGCTAAAAGTGCTGCCTGTGAGCAACAATTGTGCAGAATGCTTTTTATAATGCAGTGCATCAAGCCTGCTGACAAGCAAGCAGGATGAAGCAAGCCTCGTGCTCCCAGGGATAAAAGCACTCAAAGCAGACACAAGGAGCGAAGGGCTGACTTATGACAACAGCAAGAGAACCACCTCCTGATACAAGATGTTTAGTGCATATGAATATTTCATTTGGATGCTTAAAGCTGGAGTTTATGCTTACAATTTTCAAGGGCTTGACTGTGGACTGGTTTTATTTAGGCTTTGGGGCGTCTGTGTATGTGTCTTACTTGCAAACTCTAAAAATGTGTGGAGTAAAGCTGGTATTTAAAGCAGGAAAAAAGTACTGGAAATTTATATGTCTATACAATACAGTACAGTTTATAGACTCCCTAGCCTAGTGATTATTTTTGCAACTACAGTTAAGTTTCAATATCTGAAACTGACAAGAAAAATGAGTCTGGTGATTGTTTTCTTATAAAGTTTAAAAGCTGTGGCCATATAATTAGTTTACATAAGAATTTACATACATGAAAATCTGCCAAACAGCTGACTTGGTTTATGAGTCTCTCCCTGATGAACAACCACATTTTGGGCCATTGAAAAAACTGTGTTTTGATGTACTGACCGGAATTTACTCTTAATTCTTCATCAAAAGAGTATTCAATATTATTTGGATGTCTTTCATGAAATCATTGTTACTCCATTTACGTATTTGAAAACTAATCAAAACTATCAAGTCTATCTTTCACTTTTGAGCGTATTATGGGGACATTTCTTGTTAAAAACTGTGTTCCTTGTGCACTGGACACTTCTTGGAACTGCCAGGGGTAGGAGAAGAACAACACCTACAGTCCACCTAAACCTTCATTTGTAGCTGGACCTTGCTGGACTAAGGCAGCTATGTGTGTTCTGGTACAGGCTGGCATTTCAACCATGCATGGCAGTAAATGATACAAAACAGCTTTCATGGATTTATGGGCAGGTAGCTAGCCTAGCTCTTTAATAAAACTCACAGGAAGATACAGAGTGGTTGACTGGGAAATATATTATTGGGGAGAAAACCATGAAGATATAAAAGGCAGTCATATAAATGTCACAACAGATGAATATATAGCAACATTTTAGACAGAAGAATTTTTATTCCATGAATATATCTTCCAGTTTAATGAGTATCCTAAGTGCCAGTGACGGTGTATACTGAGTGCAGATCTTTTGCATGTTTCCTGGGATTGTCCAGAGTAACACACAGTTGGCAACAGATGATAATTAGCAAATGCATACAATCGTTTCTCAGCCTAGAATAACTCATTTGCAAGACTGGTTTAGGAGGCACTGTGGTCACTCTTGTCTCACTCCCCTCTCAGTGAACTTTAGAATACTTCACTGTAAATTTTTCAGTCTAATATTGATCTCAATTACTTTTGACGTTTAGAGAGAAGAGATTTTACAAAAAACTTGGATTTTGAAATGCATCTCATACAATCTTAAATAATGAGTTCAACATAATGTGGTTATAAGTGTAGTAAGCATGATTTTCTGTGATAAAACAGATATTCTCTATGCATGGAAAAATATTGTAAAAGAAAGAGTAATTTTTACATGTAGTCATTTCTGAGAGGACTCTGGAACCTAAGGGGGATTTTATACAAATACCTACTCTTTATGTACAGAAAACAGCTAAATATGGTTTAGAACAACAGAACACCCCCCACCCCACCCCCCCCAGGTTTCATTAGTAATTATTTTTTACCATCTACCACTCATACATTTGTGTGCTATTGAAGAGTCTTCAATCACTTAGGTCTAAGTTGGTTCATGCAAACTACATCTAAATGTGCAAAGTATATCAAACACAGGATCTTCGCTGTTCTGTGTGCTCCAACTATTCAACCAATGACAACAGCCCATTTTAGTTCAAACCCACGTTTTTGGTGAAACTAATTTTAACCTCAAGCTCCTTTGAAATTCTACCTTTCTATTTGCACATTTTGTGCAATCTTATTTTTATGATATATCTATTATATAATTCAGCAAAACCGAAGCAAATAAGCTATACTATATCCTAAGGTTATTGTTCAAAATAGCTGTTACTAGAGAGACTATATCTAATTGTACCTAATAGGTGTAACCCAAACTTCAGAAACAAAAATAAAACCATGTAAAATCATTTTTCTATTGAGTAAGTGTCTAGATTTGGCAAGCCACGTGTACTATTAAAAATACTTCAGTTCATGGCCTCTATTTTTGTTAGTCATACACCCACAGCTGCAAAGATGTGCTTCGTATAAAAATTTTTATTAAACAGGTGAATTTACACGGCACAAATATAAGCTCCTTTTTTTAGACAAGTTCACTCAAATGTTTTGAGATCAGTACATCTACTTTCATGACTGGCAGTTGCTTAGAAAAACCCTGTGCAGTCTTACTGATTTTATCACAGAAGTGCAGGGGTCATCAAATACTGCAAAATTTCCATGAAGCTTTTTTGTAGGATTTTTAAAAATTATTTTCATCATGATGGGCAATTAAGAGGACCAAACTCTTAAGTCAGCAAATTAGGATTGACAGGCAGCAGGTGGATAATTTATATACCTCTGATTTTCAAAAGACTTTTCCAGGTAATGCTAGATGTGCCAAAAGGGTTTGAGTTGAGCAGCAGCTAGGTCATATGAGACAGAAAACAAACACAGAGAACTCCAAGAACACAGCGAGGTGCTTCAACAAACCTATTTTCTCATGGGATAATAAGAATGGACAACTCAACCCTTGGCATGGCTTCCCAAGGCTTTGATAAAACACCATATTGTCTTCTTCTCAAAGGAAAGGCATCAAGCTGGCCTGAAGAAATTATACAAATCACTGCTGTTCAGCATCTCTGAAGAAGAAATATCCAGATAAAAGAAACTGGGAGCGGCACCATCATCATCTGAGTAACAGGAGTGCCCCCAGCTTCTTAACAAGTAAAGCCATGTTGCTGACAAGCACCCTATTAACTCTGTCTTTCAAAGCCTTATCTAGGGAGACTGCTGTGAAATCAGGGAAGAAAATAAGAATTCAGCTGTCATAACACCCTGAGTGAACCACCTGACTGAACTCTCTATCTTCAGAAGGCAGTCACTGTAACCATGAAGTGGATCTGGAGAGCCCACCTTCATGCTGCTTCCAGCTGATAAGTAGGAAGTGACACTTGGTAATGTTAGGCTAAATGCTTCTCAGAAAGTCCATACCTGAATTAAGGAAAGACCCAATGCATTCTTTGATTTCACAAACAAGTTCACTTTTCCTTATCTATCCACGACACTAAAAATCAATGTGTAACTGAGAATGCGAAGGCTAAAGGGACTCAAGACACTTATTACACGAGACACTTAAGCTCAGGGCTATTTATGGTAGAAAATTACACTTGCTTACAAGGTTGTTGTAAGGAAATGTTTCTTGAAAATTTAAACTTATTTCATATGTTTCAAAAAATTATCCTCACACAGATCTTATGCAAAAGAAGACTGACAGGTATTTAGATACAAAAGAGAGACATTTTGAATTGACTTTACCACCACTAAATCTAGTTTACAGTACTACACTGGTTTACAAGCCTGGTTAAATTCCAGAGGAACACACTTCATGGCAACATTTATCTGTATATCACACTTGACACTTAATTTATCATAGTTTTCTCTCCGTCTTCCAGCTGAGAAGACAACTAGGCTGAAGTCTGAATTTCTAATAAAAGTCCGGTGCAACCCCCCTGAATTAAATCATATAATCATTAGCATTTGAAGTGCAACATCTTGTAAAAACACCTCCTGGAGACTGAAATTCAAAGCTTACTGATTCCTGTCTAGTGTGTCCCCAAATGCACTGTTTCTCACTGAGGTGAGTTCGTGTCTTTGAGCTCCTTGCCAATACACAGGTGGGTTTCCAATCCGTAGGCTGAGACCTGCTCTGCATGGAAAGGCACTTGCTAAATCCAGGATATGTTTCACCCAATGCTTCAGTTGTCCAAGATCAGATATCAGATCTGTACAGGCCACTCAGGGTACTTTTACTGCAAATGGAAATATGTAAACGGGCACTCGTGGAGAGGGAGCCATTTGAACTGTTGAGACACCTGACTTGTGTGTCTAAGATGCCTAATGAGAGAAATCTTTCTGTGGTAATTCATACTTATTTCTCTCCACCTGTGGTAAATACAGCCTGGGGGATATTTCAGAAGGAAATACCTCATATCTATAGATGTTAGTGCATTATGTACCAGTGTTGTTCATCCAGTCCCTCCTTTCCATTTGATGGGACAAATTTGGACTCTCCCTGCCCTGCAGGTACGGCTTCTTCCCCCACCTGTCAGGTAAAGTGAATCAGGAAGTAGAAGGAGATACCTTCTCCCCTTTTTTTTTTTTTTTACACCACTGTCTTCATTCTTGACTAGATGACTTCTTTGGATGTATTAAAGCTTAGTCACATTGTCCAGTCATCACCTCTCAGAGGTGTGTTGCAGGTACCCCCAGAATAACGTTGAAGGGGATAATGTGTAGGAAGGGGGAAAGTGGAAGGGAGGAGGAGTACAAGGGACCTGAGGAGTAAAAGGAGCTATAAACTCTAGCATATTCTGCTGAGAATGGGCTGGTCCTGGGGAACACAACCTAAGGCACTGATTGAGTACAAAGAGACACATCCAGGAAGCATCTACTTCAAGTCAGGTAAATACAAGGAGAGGGGGTTTTCTGGTTGGATCTTGGGGATGGTAGTTTCAGCAGGATTTTCTGTCTCCTGTGTCCCTAAGTGCCTGTAACTGTAATTTCTTCTTTGTATGTTGTAAATAAATGAACAAATGTATTTGCATTTGACTGTATCCTGATTTAAATCAAAGGCAATTCGATACAACCTGCCTACAACAAAGAATCCCTTACATGGGATACAGGAAATTCAAGCCACAAGATGAGGGCTACAGAATAAATGCTAAAGTCACCAAAACCTTGTTGAAGGTATTCAAAGAATTCAGCAGTCCTCTGTAAAAGGTGAGCAAGCGAGAATAAGGTCATAGATACCAGTAATAGTCAGAAAAATTGAGGGCCATGCTTGGACCCAGAGATGTGTCCTTAGCTTGTGCAATTTCTGATAATTCAAAACTAAGTGAATGTCATAACACCTTGGGGAGTGCAGTGTCCACAGCAGAGGTTTGCAGCCAGACCTATGATCTGGGCATAGGAAGAGAAAAGTGGATAGGAGAGAAGCCTCAGCATGTTCCGGCAGGTCTCTCATCTAAGGACAGGAGGCATATCAAAGGACAAAAATGAAAATGCAGCACCATGCCCTAATGAGAAGTCTGAAAATACCATGTTTTCTGTATTTTGTAGCTGCCTTTTGCGCTCATTTGGCTAATGAAGCATACAGCTCTAACAGTATCCCAATTTCTGTTCCTTAGCTATGGAGCACAGATGCAGCAAAGAGTTAGAGAGAAGGCAGAATTAATTTGCTAAATAATTTAACTAAGCAGGGTGAGTTAAGTAGGTTCCCACAAAATGAAATTCATTGTAGCAAGTGGGCCTTACAGATAGCACAAACACCTGCCTGAAATACCTGAGAAATTCCACAGAGAAAATTTCAAAATCTCCCATGAAACGGTAAAAGTTGTCTTGTGTAAAATGTTGTACATTTTCTTTGTTAGACTGTGTTTATTGTTAGGGGAAAGGAAACTGGTTATTAAAAACATTTGATTTCAGTCCAATGTTTTTTATAATTTTACTTTGTCAACAGATGGGGGGATATATTCCAAACACATAATGGGTTTATCACTTTTCAAATGCAATTGCTGCCAAATCTCTAACATTAGAGTCTTCTCTCAGCTGTAGCATTGTGAAATACAGAATAATTATATTGAAATTTGCAAATGTTTATGACATTTTAAATGAGAAAAAATTATTTAAAATTAGAAAGCTTTCATTATTGTGTAGGTGTTGTCTGGTAATTAATCAGCAACTATTGTCATCAAAGTAGAATGGTTTGGTGGTAATATTCATTAGGCAGAATGAGCTCCAAAAATGGCTGTCGACATTTGTTCTTAGTTAACACTGATACAGAACTGTATAAAAGACCAAATGCAATATATCAAAATTTCTAAGGTTGGTTTGAATTACACTACTGACATTTTATTATATATATTGTGTTGACCAGCTTTAAAAAATTTATGTAGTGTTTGTTTTGGAATGAAGGTAATTTCTGTGGTTATGGATTAGTAGTGCAGCTTGGCTTTTCCCACTCTCTGTTACCCCAGGCTATAGCCAGAGAATAATTTTTGTTTGATATTGCCAGCCTGGAATTTATAGGTGCACAGCTCAAACCACCAGTTTCCAGAGGCACTCATAAACCCTTCTTCCTAGCACAAACTATCAATATATAACCTGATCAGGAGCGTGCACAGAAAGTAATGGCTCTTTGTTTCCTTCCAGCTGCAAAGTGCCATTGCTGGCCACGCAGGGTTTGGGTGAGAGGAAAGCAGTGATAGTTACTGTTCTCTGACAGATGCCTCAGCAATTTTAACCTGCTGATGTTCAGTGCAATGAAAGAGCCCTACTTGGAGCCATTCTACAGAGAAAATCTGGCCAACACTCGCATTTGGGCTGGATGAGACCAGAAGGACTCAGTAGTCAGTGTCTAACATGGAACTCTGAAGTGGAGGAGAGGTCAGTGTGAAGGTCCTCCTCCTCCTCTCCTTCCTCGGTTTAATCTTCACATTTCCGGCAAAGCGCAATTTCTTCTACAAATCACAAATTTTCAGAAATCTGACAAGTCTGGAAGAAACACCTTTTCACATAGCAATTTTATCAGAGAAAGGAAGTCCAGAATTTCGTCTGTAAGATGCTGATCTGAGATGTGAGTGAGTCCTTAACCCAGAGCACTTCTTAAATGTCAAGAGCTGTTTGAGGAAGACTGAGCAGGACCTGATGCCTGGGCAGGTGCTGCACAGACTCAGGCATGGAAAGAGTTCACCCTTCATCAAAAATGTTCAAAAGAGGATTTCAGATTTTATTACATTCCAGTGGTAACAATAACCCTCTCCTAAACTGCAGGAGTTATTACAAAAAAAATATTCAAGTATCTGTCCTTTATTCATATCTGCCATGGGAAGACCTTTGCAACATCAGTGAAAGCTCAAATAGGCTACAAAATTTATGCTGTGTGGAGAGGAGGTTTTTAATAAAGGTATAAAAGGAGAATGGATGGTAAGCATGACAAACATCTGCACAAGAACAAAGCAGGTGAAAACCATCTTCATCTGCCCAGGCCTACAAGTACCGTGTGTGCCCTTCCTGCCACAGAAACAGGACACTATAGGCTCAGCTTTCACCATCTCCAAAGACATAGCCAGAAATGTGGAAGAGTTGAAAAATACTTCAGATTGTATAATTTAGGAGACCATAAAACCAGTAGGAGAGTTTGAAAATTATTTAGATTTATGAGCTGATGGAAGTTACTTAGACGTCCACACGGTCAGAATCTCTTCCATGAAGTCAAACTTCTTGAAGATCAAAGTATTTGTTTCAACATTATCAGCAGGCATTAAAAAAAAAAAAAAAGAAGCCACAACATTCAACAGATGCTCCTTTGTCTGCCCTCAAATTGTCAAGAGTTAGCAACTTTCAGTGCTCTTGGGCAGGGCAGACATAGCATACATGTGTAATTTGGACAGGGAAGGAGAGCCAGGGGAAAGGACAAACAAGTGTATGGATGGAACACCAAAAATGGGAAAAATTGCACACACCTTTGCTGACTTTTGTTCTTTACATGTATAATTCGCATGCCACACATACCATTGTATGTAGAAGCTTTGAACATTGGGAAGTTTGCACATTTCCAGCAGTGGTTGTGCTCAACAAGCATGGTTAACTAAAGCAGAAAATGAAATAAACTACTAATATGCCTATATATGATATTCTATATCAGGTAAGGAGGCTCCCACAGATTAGAATATTGGGAATGACTCTCTGTAACTTCACAACTGTCACTTCAGGATGTAATCTCCATTGTGGCTGTTCATTCTTTCATGTTTTGACCTGATGGCTCATGAAATAAGGATAAATCTGAGGGGATATTAGCAATTCATGCTAAATTCTATACCAGTCTGTATTTAATATGAATGCAATTAATTATTTTTTTTTTCTTTAGAAGTAACAGGGGGTTTAGATTTCTGAAAGCTGTGTGGAGGACTAAGCTTGCTCACAACCAGGTAAACATAGCTGTTACTCTCCATAGGCAACAGGCTCCAGTGCTTTCAACCCTCATCCTGAGAAAACCACTCTCAAGCACTTCTACCCCAGAAAGTAGGTTTAGACCCTTCACAAGGCTGCAGCCTTCTACTTGTAAGCCTCCTTCTTCAAATTCTTTCTCCTAACTATTTCTCAACTCACTCTCAACACTCTCTCACTACTTTATTTTACAGAGCAACCTAATGTGAGCAAGATGTCCATTATATCTGAGGCTGAGGCAGGAGCAAAGTGAAAGCCACAGTGAGCTCAGTTGAAAGCAGGGAAAGAAAAGAAGGTTATTTTAAAGAAGTGTTCAGCAAAAAAATCTCCTCCAGGAGACTCATCACCTGTAAAAAAATCTCCAGATGGAGATGGAGCCCTGTTTCTCCTCTTATGAAAAGACTGGATACCAGAGGATCCAGCTTTACTATGGTAACAAACTGAATCCTTCCCTCTGACCATGAACATTATCTGGCTACACAGGACTCTGCTTGCAAGGTCAAGAACCACACAGTTTCTTTCTGGATTATGAAGTACATTGCAATGTGCCTTTCAGGATTTTTTCCTAAGTCCCTTCCCAGATGTGATGGGAATGGGCCTGCCACCCATGCATCCCCTGAGGCTGTGGCCAGTTTCATTGTTCCCAGAGAAAGCAGCTGCTGAGGGAGAAAGGTAATGGGGCTGTTCCCAGAGCCCAAAGACAGCTCTGAACACAGAAGACACATTTTGAAGTACAATCTGAATTAAGACAAACAAACAAAAGAACAGAAGTCAAGGGCAGCATGTTCTCATTAATACATTACTCAATAAACACCCCTCTGTAACTGGGTCTCTTGGAATTTTATCAGGATATGACTTTCACTCCTAATAGACTGAATGGCAATCTTTAAGTATGAAAATGCACATAACCCTGTGCTATTGCTGTCTGATAATGAGTCTCTTGGAAGGATCTACAAGAAGCCCACTGAGAACGAGTGTCCTATAATATAGATTTAATGAAAGAAATACTTTGTAAATCTGAACAGGTTTATCTCAGCTTTCCTGGATATGAATTCTAATTAAATTTTTTTTTTTTTACAGAGGTGTCCTTTTAAATAGCAGAGAAGGAAAAAACATTGCTGTTTTCCTTTATATTCACTCAGTTTTCAGTCTGGGGCCGACATGGGACAGCCTTACCCAAAACAGCCTATTTTCAACTGGCTCAGGCATGGTTGTATGGGCTGCAGCTACATTTATGATTTCCATTCACACACACCCTCCAAGAATCATCCTTCACATTCTGTGTCACTTCTCCACAGTGACAGTTCTTTGCATTACATGGGCACCTCCAACACAAGAACTGTAAAGTATGCGACAATACCAGGCTGCTTATGAATTAGGTCTTGCTTGCACTGGCAAGCAATTCCTGTAGTGAATTAAATATCCCTTCCAAGCCCTAAATAAATTCATGAGACTTCAGAAATCATCTCAAAAGATATGTGAGATCCCTTGTCTACACAGCTGTCTTCCTCTCCTCACAGATGTATGCAGTGCTGATTATTGTCTGTATTAAGACAAATTATATTTAGTAGATCTGAAGCTGTACACATTTTTAAAGCAGACTGGCTCTGTGTCACTGTGTGAAGAAACTGTTCTACGCAGGCAGTAGCTCACAGTTATTGCTTGATTCTTTGCTTTCTGGGTTTTTTTTTTTTTTTTTTTTAATTTAAAAAAAAAAAAAAAAACAAACAGATCCCTGTAAAACTTGGGATGGAATAAAAATAAAGATGAAGGAAACAAAGGGTTTTTCAAATGGTGAAACCAGTCAGAACGCTGATTAATGGGAAAAATCCCAGCAGAATTGAATTCTTTGATTCTCACATTTCTCTATTAAGAGAGACTTCCCAGGAAGCTCATTCTCACATCAGCAGTGTACCCGATATCCAGGGAGTAAATGAGCAGGAACTCACTGCGGTGCCAGACTTCTATCAGCCATTAGAGCAGCAAAGATTTACAGCATGAGGCTGTGTAATAAACCATACTTATGGTGATAAATCAATTCTCAGAAGAGAGAGAAGAATGTGCTCCTATGGGCTGATGTGGTTAAAGCACAGGAGTGGACACCAAAAAAAAGAGCTCCGTGTGGAACATAGCTACAGCATGATGGTGCTGCTGTGTGAGCTCTGCCAATTCATAGAGTATTTTCCTGCATTGTCTATCTTTTGAGTATGGTATTTCCTTTTCTCTCGAGAATTCATGCCTGTGAAAGGCTCTGGCATTGTTAGGTAGGAGGTGCTGCAGAAGCACAGTTTGCAATAATTTTCTGAACAGGCAAAAAATGTTTAAAATGCATTTCAGTGTTCTACAGGATTGGAACATGGCTGGGGAGAAATATAAATTTCTGAGGGGAAGCATAGCAATTATTTTTTAATACAGAATGGTCTGAAGGTGAAAATGGCACAAAGTGACTTCTTTCAAGATATGTGATAAACTGGAACCACACATCTGCAAGAGACTTAACAGGAATAAAGTAAGTATCCTGATAACGGGTGTTAATCAACTATCATGGCCTCACCAGCACATACTCCCCTCCTTAAAAAGGGAGAGGAATAAATAACTTTAAAAAGGACCAGCATTCAGGCACATATTAGAGAAGATTTACAGCAAGTAGCAAACCCAGTTTTTTTCACTGAGGAAAATGCAGATCTCATTTACCAGACGTGCAAGAGACAAATCCTAATAGTGGGAAATATCTGTTTAATATCTTCAAACTTTTGTTTTCAGCAGCAGATCACTCAAGAAACAGAAGGTGAATGGAAAGAACATACTGTCACCTATTTGTCCTTGGGAATAGACAGTGGAGCAAGAAGCAGAAGGTGCTCAAGTGTGACTCAGTTTGCAGAACTCTGATGCCGTATCCACAGCAGAGAGAGCTCTCCTCAGTTCCCTTTACTGACAAAGGAGATAAACAAGAGTTTCAAGACCACAATTCCTCTTGTTCTAAGGCAAACAATTAAAATAGATGTCTGCTGGTTTAAAATGCTTGTTTCTCCCTTTTGTTTATAAAGAGAGCTCAGGACTAACTTAAATAGAGACAATTTAAGGTGGTATGAGGAAGCCCATTTCAAAATTCACACCAAGATGAGTTTTCTCTTCCATATGTCCTGCCACAATAGTACCTGTCCCAATGACATGGTAATTCTTTACAGAAATGTAGCTGTTAGGAATAATCTCATCTATCTAAAGAAAAGACATTTGAGAATGATGCTTTGACCTCAGAATAGTTTTATACACATCCATGTATTATTATTTCCATCTCCTGTTCGAAGCATAAGCCAAAACTGATTGTGAAAATGGTCTTTTGCTTTTTGCACCCAGCTGTTCACACACCTACAGGAAAGCCTCTGCTTTGCATCTGAATTCTAAGTGCAACTGAAGCCCTAAGGGTTCTGAAATTTGCAAGTGACTGTTGTTGTAAAAAAATAAATCCCTGGCAAAATTGCAAACCTCCTTGCAGCGTCAATTTTGAAACAATTCCTGCTTAACGATGGCATTAACGAAACTTGCCAGTGTTTTGGCAAACTCTAAAATATTCAGATTCAAAAATGGGACTGAGTATACAGTAACAACCAAGTCACTGGCCAGGACTGGAAATCATATTGCTTCCTGCTGTTGATAAAGTGCACCTTAAGAGAAGGATTGCATGAACTAAATATTTTTACAAGACATAGCAAGACAGGCCCATGGAGCTTAGTGACATTAAATGCTAACATAACATAAATATTTAACAACCTCTGCTTCCAAGAAAAATCAGTCCACATGAAACATAAATTAGGACTGTGTATCATGAGCCTATTCCAGTATTAGCATTAATGAGATCTAAACTGGCCAGCCAAAGCCAACATAACAAAATAGTTGCTAGAAAACAGCAGCTAATCTATCTGCCATGCTGTCTTCAGCCGTCTTATGAAGGTCTGAGTCCAAGCTGCAGTCAGTGATACTTACCCTAAAGTCACAGAAGATTAGTAAGTCAGGTGTCCTAGTCCACAGTACTGGGCTGAAAGATAAAGTGGAATTCATTTAATCTGTTAATCAGGATTCTAACATTCAAATGCCCTATCCTGAAGCTTTTTCTAACTGACATTGTGTTGAATGATAAAGTTAATATCAGTTGACAGTTTGCCAGAAGCCATTAATATAAACTCTCAGTTTTGTTTCAGGGCTTGTTAATTTTGTTGTGGCCTTAGAAGATGAAGAATCCAAGTAAAGAACTCCTATGTTCCCCATTCTTTCTTTCTTTCTTTTTAGTAAAATTTTCTCCTTACACTTCTTTCTTTTTCAAGAAGCAAAAATGAAACTAGACCTTTATTTATACAATACTCTACACTGGTCCTGGATTTATTTTTGAAAGTTGGTAAACTCTCCTTCCAATTTAAATTGATTAAATAAGTACAGCTGAGTAAATGGACAGAGTGAGGCTGTAAGTCATATGTTTTCACTTTTAAATTACATGTAGAAGAACACAGAGAAAATAAGCAAAGAAGAAAAAGTGCACTGAGAAGAGTTGCCTATTTTCAGGATTAAGAAAATAAAATTACATACAAGATTTGATTGCTGCCACATTTTGCTCTCACACAGCAGATGTTGTGGTCAACCTTGGCTGACTTGTTCACACCAGTGACCTGGGATGTAGAGCATGCATCTCACTAAGCAGTATTTGTATGTCCTTTGGAAGTATTCTGCATCTCATGCTACCTCAGTTGGATGGATTTTCAGTTTGTTGGCCATAACAGGGAGCAGATACACAGGAAAACACTACCAAAATGCAGCTGGAATCCTTCCATAATTAAGTGATTCTTTTCTGTTAAAAATAAAAAACATCTCCAGTCCTGTGAAGCAATCAGCATCTGTAAGTCTTCAAAGAAGGAATCTAGTAATCCCAGTGATTTCTAATATTCCCCTACCAAAACCACGTATTAGACTGTAAGACAGTTCCTTTGTGAACATGAAATACTTGAGGTACTGTAATGACCTTAAGTGTCTCCAAAACCCCCCAAAAAAAAAACAAAAAGAAAAAAAAAAAACCAAACAAAACCAAAAACAAACCCACAACCCCCCCAAAAAACTACCACCACCACCACATCGACAACAACAACAACATCTAGAGGAAATTTTTTGTAGTCAAAAGGGAATTTATACAGTTTTTGTTAAACTGTGAAGAATAAAACATGCATTGTTTTCTTAATATTGGATTTCCCCATGGATGTTTGAAAATATGAAATGTATAGAAATCTTTATAGATATACAATAGACAAGGAAATTTTTGGAAATATTAAAAATCCAGTATACTGGCTTTGTGGAACTTGGAAACAAACATATGCCTACCTATTCTTGAAAAATATGTGCTTTTCTGCTTGAAAGAACCTGTATAAGAATTTTTGCCACCCCTGAAAGAAGACTGGAAATAGCTTCTATAACTTCCCTGTGGTACTTGTAAAAAATACAGGCGTACTTCTTTCCTTAACACATACACAATGTTACTAAGCCAAACTATTTTATTGCTTCTCTTTATTTCATGTATTACAGCACTTAGAATATCTGTGTAATAGGAATTTAATTCACTTTCACCAAAGATTTTCCACACTATTTACAGTAACCCTTGTTGAATTAATTTCATCCACATTCCACATGAAATCTTTCCCTTTCCTGCTTGTTTGCTCTAGGCAAGCACAGAACACAGACTTACACTGTGAGATCCAGTTCTCACTTTTATTCAATGGCTCAAACATATTTTCCACATTATGTTGTTCATTATATCTCAATATTTGGTCATAGATTCAGCCACAGATCAAATCACTACATGGCAGAAGTGATATTATATATGTGAACCACTTCCAACACATTCAGATAAAATGCTGATAAAAATATTTTTTCTGCATGGGGTAATTTTTTTGAGTAAGCAAATGGGGAGGATCCTTCCCATTACATGTAGCAGAAGTGCAGGATGCTCTCAGGCTTAGTATTTTATCATGTACAAGCTTCTTTCTCTCAAACCTCTGAAATCCCAGTTAGGAAAATGGCAGCAGAGTTCTCAAAGCAAATATTGTGCTGTTTCTGACTTGCAAAACTCGAGTCTCTGCCATGCTAGGAGTAAGTGGTGGTAGTTCCACACTTTGTAACAGCGATGCCAAGGAACCTGCTTGCTGAATGCACAGGGGAGCTGCTCTGTGATCCTGTAAGCTCCCAAAAGAGAAAGGGTGCCAGGCAAGAGTGATATTCATTGAACAACAAAGCTGGTGAAGTGTCTAGAGCTCCTATGGGGAGCAGATGAGGGAGCTGGGGTTGTTTAGCCTGGAATAAAGAAAGCTCAGGGGAGACCTTGGGTACCCACATTATACTTGAATTTGAAGCTGGAGACACACAGAGGTTATGTCAATATAAGACATCCCGTGACAACTAGAGTAAATGCCTAAAATGGAACCAACTTATTTGGGGGTCGTGAGAAAATGAAATACATTTTACAGACAGAAATTTATAACTTTTCGTAGCAGAACTGGAGAGACAAAACGAACATTCGTTAGCAAAAACTATGCCCAGGACAGCCAGGGAGGAGCTCAGAGGGTGTGACAAAGGGAATTAAGGGAAGTGACAGGAGAACTACTGCTTGTGCAAGCAACAGCTCACATGGTGTTCAGACCACAGAAACCAACATGCAAGTCCCATGTCTGCACATTTGCTTGGTTCTGGGGGTGGCTCAAACCTCAAAACTGCACCTGAAGAGGTTCTTGACCTCTACCTACAACACTGAGAGGTGCTTCAGGGGGTCCACTCCACAGACATTTCTTGTGAGATCTGTCCATTAGGCCTGACCATATTGACCAGAATGGTACTAAAAGAGCTGTCTCAGTGCATTTCTCAGTGCTGCTCTGTGTGCAGTTGACACCTGAGATCAAGCTGGAGCTTGCTCAGCCATTGCAGCAGCCCTATCAGCCTTGAGCTTCAGGTCAGCTCTGGCTTCAAAGCTTGCAGGCAGCCCACAGAGCTCAGGTTTTGAATTATTCCTCTGTGTGGCTTCTGCAAGGTGTCATACATGGATTTCACCTTCTTCTGCTGCATCAACACAAAAGCTACTGTTTGAATATTTACTCATCACACCCTTTTCTAACCCATGTCTCAGGCTCTAACAACGGCCAGCTATCATAATGTCCTTTCATTTCACATTATCAATTTACTTTCAATTGTTAATCACAGCAAAAGGTCACACAAGATGGAGAACTGCTGGTTTAAAAAGTAGGTGGAAAATACTGAAAATCCCACCAATGTACAGGTGATGAAACTTTCCAACTTTGTCAGCTTTCTGCATAGGAATTATTCCTGTGCTAAACTAAGATTTTGCTAAAATCAAACCGGTGTTCAGCTGGTGAAAGCTGTTTTTTATTTATAGTACTCAGAGACTTTAAAAGGTCCACCCAGCAATAATTTCTATTAGCAGCAGACTGGAGCAATTTTTCAGTAGTTGTCCTTGGGAGAAAGCTCTCAAGGTCATAGAAACTCACAGTGCTGCCTTAGTGTGTGTGTCCACACTTAGTACTGAACAGCATGGTAAACAACTGAATGAATATACCAGCAGCAGAATTCATTTTTAGCCACTTTTACAGGAAAGCACTTTGAAGTTTCAAACACTGGTCTTCCCAATTTTAAATTTTACTCCAAGATTAGTTTTGTGAATTGAGAAATTAAACAGGCTGGTTTTATAAAGAAAGATCAATAAACCCTCAAATTTGCTGTCTCTGTTTTACATTAAGGAAACATTGCAAGTGAGAAAAATTGCAAATATCAACTCCTTATTTCAAAATTCCACCTATTCATTCCATTTCTCCATGTTTCACCCTGCATTAATTAAGACACTGACAATCATGTAATTTCCCTTATCATATACTTCAGCCATTTTGCAACCAGGATAAACACAGGTATCAGGGACTTGAAAAGAGTGAGTTACCAAGAATGAACAATCACACCACTTTATCTAAGTTATAGAAATCATTTGAAAAGCAGCAGTGAATCTTGGAATATATTTATTATCTCTCTTTACATCTCAAGATTTCTTCACACAAGAGATTGTTACAGCACAATAGACAGAGATGAGCAGACCAAGCAAGGAGAAGAATATGCATTGGGATTAAGCAATTGCCTATTCTTATACCAAAGAAAAAATGAGATTCCAAGATCTCTCTGATGCTTCACATAGTCCAACTCTTTTCTGCTTTTGTCAATATGTTTAAAATACAAGATTTATGATGATCTATCCTGAAATGGAGCTTATCTTAGCAGTGCAGGCAAGAGAAGATGAAACCAGAACAGGGACCTGGAGATAGACAGTTTCTCGAGAAGAATAAAAAAAATTCATAACAGAAAAGAAAACAGTTTTATAGACATTGAGAAGATGGTCAAAAGGAAAATGCTGTACGCTTCTCTCTGTTTCCCACGATGTGGACGTCTCAGGAGGTGCAAGGAAAAGGACCAAAAACTTTTAGTTCTCCATCTCAGCACACACAAAGCTGAGTGTTCAGGTCCTGTGTGTTTGAGCAGCCAAACACACAAGCTGGCAGCTGAGATGGGTGCTGCTGTGTTGAGCACAGAGGCCTTGCAGAGAGCAGCATGATGGCAGCAGGTACCAGCCCCCTTCCCACCTTCAGCACCACAAACAGGTGGCCTTCCCCAGTGCCACTTCCTCTCTTCCTTGTGATAATGCAGCATTAGCAATGAGATTTGTGTCTGTAGCTGTGTGCATTTGCACAGATATGTGTGCATGGCTCATTCCTAGTTATGCCTGCTGGTTCATGCTTATTAACAATGGATTCCACTAGGGAAATTACATTCATGTGGTTTAGATTTAGCATTTGAGGATGCAGGAACAACTCTTCAGTGACGCATTTTTTGTTTCCTACCTTGATTTTGCCCTAGGGTTGAAAACTGCTTATTCCATGGTAGTACAGCAGCCAATACCAGTCTGAAAACTGTCAAACCAAACTGGGCAGCCAAAAGGGCCAACCATATCCTGGATGCATCAAGCACAGCAATGCCAGTTGCTCAAGGGAAGGGGATTGTTTAGCTCTGCTCCTCACTGGTGTGGCCTCACCTTGAGAATTGTGTGTAATTTTGGGTGCCACAGAATAAGAAGGGCATCAAACTATCAGAGTGTGTCCAGAGGAGGGTGACCAAGATGGGGAAGGCATTGAAGGCAAGACTTATGAGGAACAGCTGGCACTGCTTGGTTGGTTCAGCTGGGATGAGAGAAGGCCAAGGAGTGACCTCACCACAGGCTACAGCTTTCTCAGGGAGGCAGTGGCAGGTGCTGATCTCCTCTCTGTGGTGACCAGAAATAGAACGTGAGGAGGTAAAATGAAGCTGAGTCAGAGGAAGATCAGATTGGGCATTAGGAAAAGGTTCTTCACTGAGAGGGTGGTCAGTCACTAAGAGCAGACTCTCCAAGGGAGTGGTCACAGCAATACTGACAGTTAAAGGAGTGCCTGGATAATGCTTTTAGTTATATGTGATAAAAATGACGTAGCCAATTAAAAATTTAAGTGGGCTTTATTAACAGAAAGCCTCTAAACTTACAATTTGGGACCCAAGGAATGGCAATCTGCCGAGCTGTGAGGCAAAGGGGAACAGCGCCGGGTGCGTGGCCACCAAAGGTCAGGGCCGGAGGCACACCCAGGAGGCGGGGGTTTCGATTTTGATACCCCCTGGCCTCCCTCTCGGTTATCCCAGCCCCTCTCGATCTCACCCATTGGCTCGTTTGTATCCAGGGGTCGCGACTGGACAGCATTAGACCAATTGAGTTGGCTGTGTTATCCCCTTATGTTAATTTGGGTCCCAGCGCTTCCCTCCCCCTTGCCTCTGCTTCTAGAGGTTTCCCTCAGGCGCCATTTTATCCTTTAACATTAAAATACACATAACTGAATAACAACATATAAAACACATATAACTGAGTAATAATTTGTTCCAGCAGAACCTCACAACATCCCTCAACTCCCAAACCCTCGATGTCTCTGTAAACATGCAACTTTATTAACTAATTAACTGTTTTCCTCAACTTTCACAACTAATTAAAGTCCACAACAATTTAACCAAGATTAACAGCCCTTCTCCTGCTTGGGATATGAAAGCCAATATAATTCTGTTTATAACATATGGTTTAGTCTTCCTGCTAGAGATCAGGAAGTTGCACTTGATGGGTCTTATGGGTCCCTTCCAACTCAAGATATTCTATGATCCTATGAACCTCTCTAAGTCTGCTGTTGTCTGAGTAGAAGGATCTCCAATTATAACTACTTGGGCTACACTGCAAATGACTCATTCTGCCTCTGTAGAAACCTCACAGCCTGTGGCTTTCTGGATAGGCCCTCAACAGAGGTGAAACTTTACTGAAAACACCAAATGAGAAGGGATTTGTTACTATTAAGAAGGGCAATATTCACTTATGTGAAAATATATGCAACTGTTTTCATTTCTTTCCACATGTATTTAATGTTATTTGACTTAAACTCATGCTACTGATTTCTTCCAGAGAAACTAATGGAGCTAACATTATCTGGACCATACTAAATGGAAACATGGCACACATTGTGTTAATGTACTATGCAGATTTTTGTGAGGCAGAACTGAGGAAATATAGAGAAATAGCGCATTGCTATTTCTGACTTTGCTGGGTGGATGTTTTCAGCATAATGTTTGCACTCCAAAAAGCCAAGTCATACAACTGCAAAGCCTGGAATTCAGAAAGGAGAGTGAGAGGTTTGGCTGGGGAATACTGTAATAAACTGAGTGAAGAGTGGATGTGTACAACATAGTTTAACGACATCAAACAGGTAACAAATGAGGTACGATGGGCTTATCCTACGTGTTTCTTTCCTATTCAGCTCTGTTAGAGGTAACTGCCAGATAGCCTCACTGGAATTTCTTCTTAATGAAACAAAATTTTCAGTTGTGAAAAAAAAGATAATAACAACAATCACAAGATTAATGCAGAGAGAGGTTGATCTAGCAAAAGAGAAATCTTCTGCTCATTCTAGCATAGCTCATAGACTAAGCTGAGACAGAGTCTGAATTAAAACACCAACTACTTGGGATAAAGCTCTTGCACGTCTGCATGGTCCACTTCAAAAGCAAAGCAGAAATCTGTAGTGGGAACAAGCTTTTAAACAGGTCAGTCTAATCCCAGTGAAGTCAAAGGCAAAGTGATGAGATTATGATGGAAAGTGAAGACGCAACATGAATTTAGGTAGGAAAAGCAATTCTATTCTAGGTGAAGAATAGATTTTAATACCTGAAAAGGTGGTAAGGCCATCTTTTTTTGCATGTCCTTTTGCAAACAAGACCTATAAAGCTGTGTCCTGGCCTTTAACCATCCCTATACCAGCAAGTGTTGGATGTCAAGACACCTGACAGTGACTGTCATACCAGCTAGTCATTTGCTGAATTTTCTCCAGGCAGTCATATTGCAGATAACTCTCTGTTTTGCCATCTAAACACTGGCTACCACGCTGAATTTCTCTCTTCATTAATCTTAGCTTTCCCTGAGACAAGGTCATGGGTTTTTCAACTATCTTGCAGACCAGCTCTGCCTTTACTCTAGATTTCACTGTTTTGAGCTAAATTGGACTCTGAAATTCAGTAATCAGTGAATGAGCTGGTGATGTTAATATAGAAAGCTTCCCTGTTACATCAGTCCAGCATCTGGGCAGAGGCTTCAGAGGACTGGGTGCAAGGCACAGGCTGAGCATGAAAATCAAAGAGCCTTGTATCAGGCCTAACTCCATCTAGAGCCACAAAAGTTGCATCTGGCTCATTTATTTTGCTTTCCATATTAATAAAGCTGCAACTCATTATGTAAACCATATGCCATCTCCTCAGTTGGATGCATTATGAAATCCTCTGAACAGGAAAGCTTGATTTTTTTCTATTAAAAATGAGAACTCTCTTTTTGCTAAAATCTCTTTTCCCCTCTTTTGCCAATTTGCATTTAGTCACAGTCTCCTCATATCCAATTCTTATACTTCAGACAAAATTGACTGAGGATTTCCAAAAGATCAGGGGCAGAGGGAGGGGAGAATTGGCAGGAAAGAGAAATTATTTTCTCCAGAATTTCACAATCATTTTTTAAGTGCTTCTTTTGATTTCTCTTCCTTACACCCATGTAAAGTCCCTGTGCAAGCAAGAACAGATGTTGCAACAGGCAGAGTTCACCCTTTGACCTCAAGATCTCATTGCTTTTTTTCTCTAGTGCATGTTTAAATTTAGAGCGAAAACCCTACAAAAATGCACAAGGGTGGGGAGGGCTGTGAGGCAGGGGAAAAATCTAATTTTGGAAAGTCTTCCCTAACAAACCCTCTCCAACTTCCACTTGTCTCGTTTTATTTGTGAATGTCTCAGTCCCAAAAGCTGAAGACAGCTGAAATGTGCTCATATACCACACTGAGTGACATTGCATCACGGGACCCAAGAGCATAAATTAGATCTCCTTCTCCAAAATTATTTTCAGAAGATGTGGCCTATTGTCATTCCTACTGTGTATAACACATTCCAGCAGATGACAGCCCCTTGTCCACATTAGCCCCGTGCACAAACCCCTCCCCTCTGCAGAGACCTGTGTCTTAGAGATCTCCAACTCCTTCCTCCACAACACAGAAAGCTTTTACTCACTAGCAGTTACAAAAATAAGCAGACACAAACCCATATTGCAATATTCCCAATCTTGACCTATTTTTTCATATTGGTTTTGTCATTCTTTTTGCACAGACTCTGCTCAAGACATCCTGCTGCCTTCTGACCATCCTCCCATTTCTGCCTGATGTGGGACATGTCCACAGCTCTGCTCCCGGCTACCTGTCCCAGCTCCCTGTCCTTGGCAGGCCCAGCTGGCCAGAGGCAGGGCAGGGAGGACAGGCACAAATCCAGCTGCCAGATCAGTGACAAACAGCTGGCAAGGGCTGAGGAGCTCGCTGAGAACGGCTGCTGGCTGTGTTGTGCAGGGCTGCTGGCAGGGGCTGCAGCTGCCTCTCTGCTCTCGGTTTGGAAAGCAAGCCCTGCTCCAAGGACAGCAGCGCTCCTGAACAGCCTGCCTTCCCCACCACACTGCCAGCACACCCCAGGTGCTCCCACAGGCAGCAGGGTAGAGGCCTCCTGAACGTTCTGCGACCAACACACTGAAGAAAGCTGGCCAGGAATCTTTTAGATGAGCAGCCTAAGGGCTCCAAGAACGTCTCAGCTGCTGGTGCAAGGACCTGTGAATATCTCCACCCCCGTAGCTCCTTTCTTAGTGCTGGCTTTTCTCTCTGTCTGCACTGCTTGTAATCAGAACCACGGAGCCCTGTCCAGCTCAGAGAAGGAAGTGTTGCCATCCTCCCACAGGCCTCTGATCCCTTTTGGAGTAGCACTGCCAGTGACATGCAGATGACAATGTTGGGTCCGTGCCCTATCAGAACCGGCTCATGCTCCCTGGCAAAACCCACTCCGAGAGCTGCAAAAAAATCAACAAGAAAACCAATGCAATCATAGCCTTTATATCTCAGCACGTAATTTTGAATTATTCTGCCTTGGTTTTATTTGTTCAGGGGATGTTTTTCTGCGGAGATTATTTCTCAGCTAGATGCTGTTTCAAAATTTCTATCAGCAGCCACAGCTTTTTACTCTGTTCCTTTCCTCTTTATGTTTCTTTTCTTATGTCTGAAGTGCACCTCCCTGTTCTTTCTCACAGATGTATCTTATAGTGTTTGTAGATGTAAGATTGTCTATATATTTTAACCTTTTAAATGCTTTGTTTTCTAGCAACTAATATATGAGTTTCAGCTTTCTACATCTATACAAAATACAGTTCTCCAAGGCATTTAAACTCCTTAGAATATTCATTCTGTTTTTCAGTACATCCTTTGTAATAAAGGAAAAAATAATCAATATCTAAAAGATGCAGAAAGGTACCTTGTGAACTGATATTCTATAAAAGGATAGAGCACTTTCCAAGAATGGAGAAAAGACCAGAGATTAGAGCTAGCAGCTCTCCATTGTGTGGCTACTTACTGTCACAGAATCCAGCAAGAGACAGCTTCTGCCATTTCCTTTCAATTTCTCTGTATAAATCTGCTCTCACCTAAAGCTTGACCACATGATAGTACATACTCACATTAAAGTGATTATTTCTGTCTGAGCTCTGTGTAGAAGAGGCACTTTTAACTTCCACATAAGAAATGTCCCTTCTGGAAACATCCTCATTCACTTCAGAAGGAGCTGCATTTCACATCCCTAACAGAGCCCTGTGTTTTATGTTAACTTCATGATGATAACCAGAGAAAAGATCCAGCATAACATCTGCATTTGAATTTAATTAAAATGTCTAGATAAGGTAACCAGACACACAGAGATTAATCTAAAAATCTACTACAAATACTACAGATGAAGTTAAAATTTTATAATTCCTGAGCAATATCATCCACTTGCCACAAAACTCCTTCCCAAGTTTACTTCACTAACTTCAAAATAGTTCATAGTTAACCAAGCTTCATTGCCATACAAGGGGCTAAGAGTCAATTCATGACCTGTTGAGTTGCTGCTCCCCCAAAGAGTACAAGCACAGAAAGTAAGAGCAGCCAGGTTTCTGCAGGGAAATAAATATCCCAACTGAAGAGATTTCTCCTAGCAGCAATGAGGCTTCCCTCTTCCCACAGATACAGCATGTATCTGGAGAGGAGTGGTGCATCTTTAGAATGGGGCTGTCCTAAGGAGATCACAATTGCCTGTCTCAAACACTGTTAAGATCACAGAAGGACTTTGACCTGAGATAAGCTCAGAGTGGGCTAATGCCAGGCCTGGTGAGGTCTGGTAAGCACTGGTGATGCATCCAGACAAAAATTTCCATTGTGGCAAACTGTGTCAAAGATCACCCCAAGCTTTGGGGCAGATGGAATCTACGGCCACTGAAGCAGTTTGCCCACTGCAGCAAACTGGATAAAGAAGCAATTGCTCATCTGCCACCACTCAAACCACCCCTTGAATATGCCTCTGTGATTCCTGAAACTTGGACTGTAAATTAAGGCACCTGATAGGAACTTGAGATATGACAAAGGAGGTACTATTGGCCAAGTGATATCTCAGGCACAGGGGGAGGTAAACAAGCTGGGCGAGCACTGATAATGGATAAAAGGAAAGCCAGCTCAGCTGAACTGAAAACCGACTGTGCTGAAATCAGCCCTAGCTAGGGAAAAGGAAATTCCAGCAGGGGCAGATTGCTCACAACCCACTAACTCAAGAAACCCAACTCAAAAGAAGAGAAAGATTGAGCATGCAGACTAATTAGCATTAGAAGCAAGGCAAACATTTATCACTAGAATGAGAGAACTGTGTAGCCAATAAGCATTAATTCCTTTGTTTGCTAAGGTGTATAAATAGTGAAAAGCTTGAACAGCCTTGGGATCCCCACCACTGAGAAGACCAGGCTAAAAAAGGACCAATGGAACCTCATGGGATCCATGTATGGTGAATATCTTCTGCCTAATCTCTTTCCCTCTCTCTCCCCCTTCCCTCTTTCCTATTTCTCTCTCTCTCTCTAGCTCACATTTACTGTTAAATAAAATCTGTACTACTGACTTTGCCATGTGGTCTCATTTACACCTTAACTCAGACAGAGACATTTCTCAATAAATCAGATCATAACAACTGTAAGCAAGCTGGACTAGTTAAAGTACTGAGCATCCTGCTGGTTGACTCAGCAAGCTATATCTACAGTCCCATTGGAGCAAGAGAAGTATGGCTCTATTTCTTCCTTTCCCTAACCTCACAGCTGTTGGGTCAAAGGATGCTTTAAATCCACTAATAAAGCAGAACTTCATAACAAAATCCAATCTGATGCATTTTACTAATCTCTTGCAGAAGATGCTGACATCACAAAAATTCAGCTTTATAGGAGTTTTTTTGTTTGTTTGTTTGTTTTTAAATTATGCTAAAGTAGAAAAAAGCAGATAAATCAGTCAGACCAACAGTTGTAGAATTTCAAGAAGGAAAGCAGGAAAGCCTCTATGCATGGATATGACCCAAAAAGATTTAGAAAGTCTTATTAAAAGGAACAGGATGCAACATTTCAAATGTTTCACCATCTCTAGCTTTGTGATAAAGGCTTCAGGAACTCACAAAATGAGGCTGTTCACATCGTTGGTTGCACGTCATCTCTGAAGCCACAAGGAAGTACCTATCATCACATTATTTTTTTCCTCTCAGTTTTGTGGTATGCAGTTGGACTGCACACAGGAATGGAGACCAGAAACTCCCAATTTAGGATTTTCTGTAGGAGCATACACAGGTTACAAGCATTTCTGAACAACCAGAGATCCTTACACCCAGAAGCCACAGGCAGCATCCTGCTGTGCCAGGTGGCAGGCCAACAAGGACTGCTTTGAAAAGCTCACAAACTGAGGAACGTAAGAAATGGACCTTCCAAGCAGACAGCCAAGGGAATCCATCAAAGTTCAAGAGTGCTATGGCCAGCAGGATACCCAGTGGTCTCAAAGGAGTAACTAGGAAGGAACTTCTCAGTAAAGCCAGTGGGGAAGTGCTCTAGGAAAAAATGGGAATGGGATGGCAAGGCAAGTGAAACAGAAAGGACTTGTGCCATTTTTGTCACCTTTCAAAAGCAATGAAGACTATGGGACCACTTAGAGGATTCCTAATAGAGTCCTAATAGCACCCAGAAAATGCTGGTTTTTTACTTACATAAACTTGATTCAATTTTTGTACATACTAGCATTTGTTACATTGTCACTTTCTACCACATCATCCATTACCGGTCTAGCTTTATTGTTTCATCCATCTTTTTGAACCATATACACTCCAGAAACTGACCTAGGCAATAAAGCTTTTCTAACAGGTTTCTCTTACCCCTCTGAAATTTGCTTGAACCTGTGAAGCCAGGGTTTCTTTATATTTTTCCCCCCATTCAGTGGACTTTCATATTTGTATATATAAAATGCAAAGAAAACATTAAGATTATAAAAGTGTCTGCTGAGTTCGCATGTCTGTTTCCAAGGTTAGAGATCTCCCTACCAGAGATTGTGCTGCTCTGAGTTCCAAAAGCCTGAAACTCGTTGTTTAAGGGAAGTTCACAGAAATGTGAAATATTTTCCCTCTGTGAATTCTTCTCAATACTCAAATTATCACAAAACTTCTCTAAACATTTAAACCCAGATACTATCTTCATAACTTTGCCAAACTTTGGGTCTGCTTTTTCATCAAACAGGATGATTCTTCAGTGGATCCATGGACTATTCACTTCCTTGACTAACTTCACCAGCTCAAAGGTAATTATATTTCATTTATTTCAGTATTAATTTGAGTGTACCATCTGTCCTTATTTGAAGGTAAAACCATAGATTTTATTTCAGAATCCTTCCCAGTCTCATGTGTGTCCACAACACATCCTTTTTTCTCTGCATCTATTTAGTACACAGTAACAAATTGTCATTTGGTTCATAAAAACTTTCATTATTTATGTTTGAGAAAATTTCATGGTTTTTTGTCTGTCCTCAGATCATTCTTTCTTATCACCTCTGTTGGTGTCACAATTACCTGAGTAGTATTCTGTGGTGTTCTTTCCACTCCAGTCTCAGACTATGTGGGCTATTTTACCTTTCATCAGCGTGGCTGGATTCCCTTTTGTTAACTTATCTTCTTTCTGGTTGTCCCTGTCATTCTTCAAGGCAAAACTATCCATTAACTTTGCTTTTCATCACTTGGTGAGCCCTATCTTCCTGTAACCACGTTTTGACACATGCAGCTCTCCTTAGGTCGTTGTCTGACTTCCACATTTTCTTGTTTGGGAGCTGTCTGAGCTTGTCTGCAGACTGCCTTCTGAACTCCATAAAATCCACTGCCCTAGCATATTCTCCATCTGTTATGTCTCTTGCCCATGACATGTGAATTAGGAACCCACCTCAGAAGAATGTAGACCTCGTGGATTCTCCTTTTTTGAACTCCCATCCTCCCAGATTAATTTGATTATTGTCTCAGCAGCTACATCCCTTTCTCTTCTTAGTATATGCTCTTAAAATAGAAGGGAAACCCCCACAAATCATTAAAAGTCATGCACAGCAAAAGTACAGTTATACAAGGAGTATTGCTTTCACTGTCAGAGCTGAACATTTAGAGAAAACATCCACATTGATATAATAGAGAAACACAATCTTTATCAATATTTTGACGCTGTTATGATTCAGTGAGAATGATTTCTGAGACTTTTCACTCTTATGGCTTTCCTGCTTAAAGAGAACCTCTATGTGAACGGCTGTCAGAATCACCCATTGCCTTTCCAATTCACATGTTGCTCACCTAATGAGTTGCATACAAGAAGTTGCTGCAAGTTTCCTCTCCACAGATGGATTTTTCTGCCTTCTCTGACATTTTGCATTTTTCCTGCATGGAGCCTTTTCTGAATTCACCAGCTCTTGCTCTAAAAGGAGACATGTATTTATACTGGATCTACTCCTCAACCATCACTTATTTGATTTTACCTTTACTGACATTTTGTTTCTCAGCCCACATATATGTATGCAAATCTGCCGAGAATATTTCCCATTTCTGTACAATTTTTAGTTCCCACAATTGCATATCTTCTACAGATTTATTCAACTCCCTATTCACTACCAACATCTTGACACTAGCAAACAGCCGTTCACTGAAAATTTTTTCCCATGACTTAATTTGGGAATCAGTTTTTCCCCATTTCCTTTGTCTGCCTTACAAGTTTAAGATCTGAAGGTTTCCCTCTGAAACAGCCACACTAGTCTAAGCTAACTGAATTAGCCTTCCTCATATCCTGCACCCCAGTAAACCTGCCAGTCCAGAAACCACGAGGAACCCCATCCACAGGTAAATTCTGGAACAAAACCTCCTCTGCTGAGGTAAAAAAAAAAAATTAACTCCGTCTAATGACTTTGAAGACCCTAGCAACAATCACCGTACATGGAAAGACCTCATCACTATCTCTGCTATTTCACAGTTTATTTCTTTCAGGCTCCTCAGATTAATACCATCTGCTCCTGGTAATTCACTGCATTTGTCTTTCTCAAGTTGCTTCATAACTTCCTCCTGAGAGACTGCAGTCTCTCTTAAGGCCAATGTCTGGTTTCCCATAGGAAATGCCCCCTGAGTAGCACCTTCCACGGAAAACACAGATGCAGGAAATTTGTTTGACTTCACTCTTAGCTAAGCCTCCTTTCCAGCTGACTCCTCATGGCCTAACATGCACAGTCCCTTGTGCAATTTTCTAAACAATAACAGGTAACTGTGAGTTTGTTGTATTGGAAATACTTTTTATATTTTAGACAAAGCTTTCCTGTCATTTTATGGCACAAAGTCACTTTACAGTCTCAAAGTTTCTTTATAGTGTTCATTCCCAGCATTTATTGGGGTAGAATACTTCAGACAAAGAATAACTAGAATTCCAATAAATGCTTTCCTAATTTTAACCATTTTTCTTTATGTCCCTGGAAGAATTTCTCTCGATTAGAAGTAAGCTGAGCCTTCTACATTCTTCACCTCAATTAACTCTTGCAATTACATGATGAATCTTTTCCTTTTTCCACAGTCTCCAAAACGAGTTATCAAATAATCAGTTGCTTATGCTCTCAATAAACTATTCCAAATCTCCTTTCCCAAAGGCCAATGAGGTGGTGCACTAATTATGCATTGCTAGAGCTGCCTGTTTAGAAAGTATCTTACAAAAGAATGGCTCTGGCTAAGACAATTTGGGTTTGAATGCCTTGTGTGGATGCTGCTTGTTCAAACAGAACCAATAGCACGAAATCTCACTGATTCAAGAAATTATGGGGAGGTATGCAAATACTGCTGTCAAACCAACAAAGTAAACAAACTGAGACACAATGGGATTAAAAGATGGGATAAAAGTCTGAGATCAAAGAATCCTCGTCAGAAATTCTTATGCACCAACAGTCACTTCTCATGCAAAATGAGTTGTAACTATACTGAAATCAGACAGGTAGAAAAGGCAATCCCCAGAACCAGAACTGTTGGTTTCCAAGGGATTTACGGCATCAAATGCAATTCCTTATAATACTGTTATAAACAATTTGGAAATTAGTAAATGCTAGAAAGAACAGGTGTAGAGGACTTCCTGCAAGGATTTCCAATTAATAGGCAGCTGTATTCTGCACTTCTGCTTTACAGCACAGTAGATCCAACAGCAGTGAAACCTGTTCTATAATTATGATATGTCAAGTAGCTTAATCGGTTCGCAATCTTTCCTTTTTAGGTAAATGAAAACACAATTAAATAAACAGTGTACAAATGTAAGAGAGCATCCTTTGAACAAAATAATTCAGTTCTAGGTAATGCTGAACTGTCATCAGCATCTAATGACAGTGTAGAAAGAATCAATGACAAAGTACTTTTGTTAAGTTTGAAAAAAAGAAACTATGCAAACTATGTAATATATACACTCTTAATAACACCACCTAATACTTATAAGATGCCCTTTATAGAGTTTTAGGTATTATATATAGTACTCTCCTCCACAGTGATTACAGTATTTAAACTCTTGATAGTCAATTCTTGTAGAATCCTGGAAAATTCTCTAACAATGTAGTCAATTGTGTGATTAGGATCTTACCAAATATTCCTTGACTCACTGAATTTCCATTGGTTTGTTTAAGACAGGTGGGACTTACAAAGATCATAAGGAAATTAAACTGCAGATTGTGTCAATGGTATGGCCACAAAAGACACAAAACACAGAAGAAACTTTCTGGGAACCAGTCAGGTCATGACTTACTGGTGACTTATTTCTATGTACAACCATTTGAAAATTGGATCATGCTTTGAAGCACACAGAAATATTATGCCTTCAAATCTTTACTAAAACTATTCTTTGGAGAATTTCAGATGTTACCTTCAAAGCATTCTACTCCTTTTCAAAAGGATTTGCGAATTCCATTTACAAAATTTTTGCAGGTTTTCCAGGTGTTTCTAATCTTGCAGAATAGCTGCTGATTGTACAACTGAAGGAAATATTTTTTCATGTCTGTTGGTATGTGCTGTCTTTCAATTTCATTGAACATACTCTTATTTCTGTATTCTAATAATGGGTATAAAATAGTGCATGTTCACTTGTGTTTATAAGTTATTTCTTAGAACATTTTAATTATAACTCTTTTCTCCCTCTTCTGCCTAAAGAAAGCAAGTCAGGGTATGAATTAGTCATTTTAATTTTCTAAATGCTTGGCATGAATACATCCCTTCCTGATGACATAACCTGAACAAAAGACATTAGGAAGTAAGTGCTATTTCTGTTGTGAAATAAGTACTGATATTGGTATATGATAAGAGGCTTTATCATACCTCCTGAACCCTCAGCAGCCATTTTCTAAAATATTGCTGGGGTTGGGTTTTTTTTTACTGGTTTTGCACATTGGTTAGAAGTCATAATTATATTTCCATAATAATACCCAGGTGTCCTTCCTGAGTTAATTTAGGATACAGCAAGGCGAATGACTAATTAAAACTTCATTTAGAACCAGATACTCTTGAGAGCTGTGCATAAATGACTTTATGACATTTTTAAACATACAGAAAAATGATCTGTGGGATAGCCTCCATGTCTCTACTGCCTTACAGGCAATTAAACTTTTAAAAAGTATATCCTTCTCTAGCTTAGACTATTGATTGTATAGAATAAGTAATAGATAATAGAATTTTTTAATGTTAAAAAACAAAAGTAAATTAAGAAGCCATAACCCTCAGTCTAATATTAATTGTTTTAAGTGTTGAGGCAAATTTTACAAGAGAAGGCCAGGGACGAAATTATGCAATGGGGTTATCAAAAGTCAGACTGGTCTTGGATACAATTGCTTGGTTCTTGCTTATAGACTCAGATTACAAACCCTGCAGGTAATAAAACATGGCTCTGGAACAGAAAAGGAGTATAAAGTTATAAATAGAAATTCACTGTCAAATATTTCTTTAGCATCAGTGGAGACAAGGCACAGACGGCGAGGAGATTAAATCTACAGGAGACCTGGGGTATATTAATTAAGTGTCTGATATTGCAGAACCCTTCTGGGGTGAACATAACCAATCTTGTCTTGGTGAATTGATTTTCTGATAGAGTCTTGAAGACTAGTGGCCAGTATACTCGATAAAAATCTTTACATCTACATTACTTAGTGAAATCAGGAAATAAGAAACACATTCTGGGCATTTATTAGATTTAGTTTAAATGTTAAATTCTTGCATGGAAAGCAGCCACTTTCTCTAGAGTTACAGAACTTACTCCCTATCAGATCTAAAAGCAACTGTGAAAAATCTTTACATAAGCCTGCTGGGCCTCCATCAAAGCCAAGTGTTTGGGCAAGAGAGAATTTTTCATCTGATCTCCAAGTTTCCTAAAACATCACTGTCTTCACTGATAGAAGCTAGAAGAGACAGAAAGTTTTGTGTAACTTACTGAAATGGAAACCAGAGATGTGCTAGTCCCTGTAATACTGTGGTTTTCTCATGCCTCTAAAAAGATTCAACCATTGATAGAAGTAATCAAAAGCTGCATTAAAATAATCTGAATAAGTTTGCAAAGTCAAGTAGCAAAAATAAGGAAAATCAAGGCAGCCTTCACTCAGTCCCTCTGATACTTGTCCCTTACTGTACAGTACCACCATAACACAATAAATCATGAAGTGTCCATTATAATAAAAGGACAGTCTTCTGAAAATTTGGGAAAAAACAGATGATGTATATAAGCAGATACTGATCATTTCTCCTTTTGCAAATTATTGCCCAGTGCTTACTTACAAATCACTCTTTTTTTTCTAGCAGCCAAGTGATTTTCCTCTCCCTTTGCATGTAGGTAGGAACTAACATAATTTTTGACTGGGAGTGAAGTTTTCTTCTCACCCTTCCAATATCTCTTTGTCTCTAAGCATATACATGAAATCAATGAGTAATGTAAAAATAACTGGTTTTATTGCCCCTAAAAGAACACTGCATCAGCAAAATGAGACAAAAAGAAAACTAGTAAAAGATTCAAGTTCAGATCTTCTAAATATAGAAACTTTTCTTGACAAACATAACAGGAGGATGGGGAAGAAAAAGACAAGTAAAAATTGTATGTGAGAAAAAGAAAGAATGAAAAAATTGTTACATTTTCAGATGAAAACTTAGCTCCTTCTACCAAGACTTCTGCTTACATACATAATAAAATTGTCATTTTACTGACACCTCTGACTTTTTCAGAACACAGTGATGAGGTTTTTATGCTCTTGTGTTGCATCTACTGTAACAATGTCCTGCTTTGTGGTTGGTGCTCCTGTGCATGGCTTTACAGCAATAGCAAAAGCTTCCCATATCATATTTATTCCTGAGAATTTTTTAGCCAAAACAGACAACATTATAGTTTACTATATGATAAATGGATGCTCCCACTCAGCTCAATTTTACTTCAAGTAGGTTCCACAGGCTTACTGCAGTACATATCTGTATCATCAGCAGAAAAAAACCCATAAAGTATATAATTTTTTTAGCTACTTTAATGCACGCTGGATAGAACTGCTTGCAGTGGTAGATATCCACTGAAAGCATCCACTGAGAAGAAATTCCATTGGAAACAAGACAGCTGATTTTCACAAAAAGTCAGCGTCAGCCCAGAGTCAGGAAAAGAATGTGTAGTTTAGAGGAAGCCACCAGAAAACTTGTGAAGCTGGAGCATGTGTCTCAGCACTATTTTTCCTCTGTGTGCATGTGCCACTGGTCCTTAAGTAGCCCAAGTGATGGCTGGAAAAGGTAAGGAGGCAGCTGCTCAGTGTCCAAAGTATGAATTCATTTAAAGTGTCATTGCACATTACAGGTATTATCCACACAAACTGTTCTCTTTTCCAATGCCCAATGTGCTATAGATACAACTCCTGGCCATTTGTTCTATGTAGGCCAGATCATCAGTAGCCAGGATGAATTTCTAAAGCCGGTTTTCAAGATTTAAGCAAAGAGTTTTGCCAATCTATTCAAGTAATAATGCAAACACACTTACATAAAATATACATTCTATAATATATGTGTGCATGTGCACATATGTGTGCATATAAATATATACACATAGTTAAGTATAAATATATTACTTGCAAAGGAACAGCAAGAGCAATGAAAAGAAAAAAAATTATTTGCTTTTTAATTAATACGAACGTGAAAAGTTTAGGGAATTTTTTTTAAGCAGCACTGAAGTCAGCAGCAGTATTTTACAGCTATTAAGGTAAGATCTTGTGTTTTCCTTTCTACAGGAGTTGTGCCTCTTATAGAGGGTTGGGTTTTTTATAGCTCTTTAAAACTGAACAAACCAGAAACTGAATTAAACTCAGCTAAAACCATTGTGTTTAATCTAGGTGTGAAGCATGACATGAAAAACAGAATTTTGCCACATTTCCACATGAAAAAATAATCAGCCATGACTGAGTCACAGAAGTCAGCCCACGTCTACCAGAAACTGCTGAAACTTTATTTTCCTTATGAAATTTGTATCAGATTTTGGGGATCTTTTAGTTAGTTAGTTAGTTAGTTTTTCAGGAAAGAAGATTTTAAAAATCCCTAAAACATTTACCTACATTTTTTCTAAATCTCTTAGAATCTAAGAAGAATTATAAATCTCAATCTTCTTTATATTTGGACATACAGGAGGAACCTGACGTGAAAAACTTCTTTAACAAAAAGGAAGAGAGAAAGAGAGAAAAAGAAAAAGAGGGGGAAAAAAGGCAAAAGAAGTTCTCATGAAGCAAATGGCCTTGGAAAATTTATGATGTTGTATACTAAAGTAGATGTACTTGAATTTGTACCTCATTTCTGATGAGGTACACACATGAAAATCTTAGAACTACATTTCAGTAACTGAAGCAAGGAGCTTTATAACTTGGCTTTATCATTCAGATCAGCACATGAGACAACTCTTCTCATCAAAACAATACCACAGTGTCGCAGTTTGGACAGGTGTTTACCAAGAAAGGCAGGAGCCTCCCTTGGAATGAGAAATGTAAACCCCCTTCCCTCCAAATTAGTAGTGTTTTGAAATTAAGGGGCTCTCAGGCAAAGATAGGGAATAGGAATAACGGATCTTTACTAAGTATTTATATGAGGTAAAGTGACAACAGCTGTACCGGTGACACCAAACCAGACCTAGAGAACCCACTGGCAGCCGCTCTCAGGTGTCAGGCACCTTCCCCT
>VZRX01001487.1:166354-204420 GCA_013398075.1 Notiomystis cincta
GAGCGGGACCGGGCTGTGTCCCAGCCCCCACCAGCTCCACCTCCCGCGGGGTCTCTGTCCCTCCTGAGGAACCCCCAGACAGGGAGGTGCCGCACCCACATGGCCGCCGGGCTCAGCCATTTCTATTGTTTCTCCTTAAGTACTGCCATATTAGCATTTCTAAGGAGGAAAAAATTTCTCTAAAAAACATCGACAAACAGCTAAAATGAAAGGTCCCTTGCTAATTTCATATTCTTTATGTGCAGAGGTCTTCCCTTTCCTTGAAACTATCTGTAATCCTCTTAAATTTAGATAATTTATAGCTTCTGTCCTCAATATGCAGTAGATAGTATCAAAAATAAACAGGAAAAAGGTGACTATAAAATATTATTTCTTTACTATTCTGTAAATGATTTACAGTTATATTGTCAAAGCACTGTTAACCTGTGTGACAACAGTGCTTGGGATTTTTCCCTTTGCCAACAAATCCTTGACATTTCTGTAAGGACACTGAACTAGATAGGATGTCTGGGAAAGAAGAGGTTGTCACTGCAGCAGGTCAGCATCCCAATGCTTCATCTGGCACAAGAGCAGCCAGTTCCAGAAGGTGAGACTCCTTGTCTTCAAGCATGGAATGTGCTTTGCATACTGCAAGGGTCAGACAGAGTGAGGCTTCCAAGATGACAGGGGGAGGTTTCCAAGACACCAGTAGTCACTGGGCAGAGGTGGAGAGGTAGCAGCAATAAAGTCCCTGGGATGGCTGAAAATGAGCCAGGAGGAAAGGAGCCCAGGGCAAAAGGGAGAGTTACCGACTCATCATTGGTACTTCTGTTTGTCTGACTATCACTAGGAGTTTTATTACTTGGGAAGGCAGTTAATTACCATGGCCCAGATGTGAACAAAATCTGGCTCTCCAGCATTCAAGAGCTTTTCAGTGTCTCAGGAGCATTCACTAATAAAGTCTTACAAAGCATCTTTGGCTAACTGATCACTGGCCACAACTTGCCATTGTCATCAAATTTTGAGGCAAATAAAGCACTTTGAGGTACTCACACAGCTGTCTACTTCTGAAAAATGCCTGTACAAGCACTAGTGGCTTGGTGAATAGACAAATATATGAAGCATGTATCCCTCCCTGCTTCTGGATGCCTCAAACCTTTGCAGGAGCAGTTTAGTGTAAAATGTAGCAGAGGATAAAGGAAAGACAAAGAGATATAAGGCAGTGCCTTAAAGCTGATACCTTCAATTATCCCTAAAATGTGTTATATGGCAGTACACAAGCATGAGTTTTTTAATGGGAAGCTTAAAAAACGTATCTAAAAAAGAATTTTCCAACAAGCAGCTAAGTAAACAGCCATCCCCACAAAAAGGTACTTTACTTAGAATGTCAAAAACCTCAGTGTTCATGGAGCTGTAGGTTTTGGGTCTCTGGAAATCCTAACCATAGCCATTAATGGAATTTTGAGGCTGAGGTACCCAGAAACATGGGAGGCTGAGGTTAGAAAGGTGTAGAGGGATCAATACTGTCACAGGACATTGCTTGACTCGGCATCCCTTACCAGTCATAGAGCACAAACCTTGCAAAAGGGGCCACCCATGGAGCTGGGAAGCTCTGCCTCAGCTGCCATGAAGGTCAGGCTTCAGAGAGCCACAAAGCCCACAGCTCCAAGAACCCTGGGGCTGGGAAGGGCATGCCAAGACGTGCACAGCTGGGCATTGTTCACCCCTTTGTAATCTAGGACACCCATGAAGCTGGGGACCTCAGCCTCAGCCCTGAGCTGTCATTTAGGTTAGGGTTAGGGATCAGAAAGCCACAGACTGCAGCTCCAAGCACAGTGGGTCTGGAAAAGGCATGACATAGGGAGCATGCCACGGCATCGACATCGCTGCCTCCACACACTACCGAAAGGACAACCAGTGCTGCTGGAGACCTCATCCTCAGCTCCCAGATGCCATTAGGGTCAGGGTTCAGGAAGCCACAAAGGCAATCGCTCCAGGGACACTAGGGCTAGAAAAGGCATGCCAAGAAGGGTACAGCACTGCACCTATGGCATTCATCATAACCATTTTTCCAATCTGGGAAGCCATGGTGCTGAGTCCAGCCTCCAGCTGCCATCAGTGTTAGTGTCAGGTTTCAGAGGTCCACAGAGGACAGAGCTCCAGGAACACTAGGGAGGCAAACAGCATGCCATGGGGGGCACCACCACTGCTGTTGCAATGTTGCACTTCTGGATGCAATGGGAAAGATACAGGAGAGACAGATCATCTGTCTAGGGTTGGGGCTGGCTGTGCCACAGGCCAGGGAGAGGGATGTTGGCACTTCCTTCAGCTCAGGCTAAGCAAAAACACAAACATGCATTTATTCATAATATTCAAAGCAGACAACACAGCCACAAATGTTTATGAAAGATGTAGGCAGAAAATATAAAAGCAAAAATATGCTTGATCTGCTTATACCAAGGTAACATGAGAAAGTTCCCTCATTCCATTATTCAATGGATTTGCTGTTTACTTCCTGATGAGATGACAGTCAGTTTCTGCCTTCGCCTACGCTTCCTTTTTGAACTGATAGCATAGATTTTGGAGCCAATGGGTCCTTTGAAACCTCCAAAAGGATATAGACTGGCTTCATCTTTTATTCCTATATGCTTTTTTTTTTCCCTGTCTGAAGTAGGAGATGGGCTATTCACCCTCATGAGAAAAACAAGCCATATAAATAGGGTTGGAAGGGACCTTGGAGATCATCTAGTTTCAAATACCTTGCTGTGGACAGGAAACCTTCCACTAGACCAGATTGCTCAAGGCCCCATCCAACCTGACCCTCAACACTGCCAGGGATGGGATGTCCACTACTTCTCTGGGCAACCTCTTCCAATGTCTCACCATTCTCACATTAAATAATTTCTTTCTAGTATCTAATTTAAACTCACTCACTTTAAAGCCATTGCCCCTTGTTCTTTCACTACATGATCTTGTCAAATGTCCCTCCTTGTCTTACCCATAAGGCTCTCTTTAAGTCCCAGAAGGCTGCTATAAAGCTGCTTCCCAGCTGCAGCAGTGTTATGGCTACCACCATCTATTATGGTGCTTTATTAGTAATTTATCAGTAATTTCTTGGATCAGTTCTATTCCATTAGTAACTATAGTACTAATTTTAATACAATTACTAATATTAAAATATTAATTGAACAGCCATTGCTGATATAAAAGAATTAATCATATTTATTCTATGAATAATTTTCTAAAGAGTGCTCCATTAGGAGTCACCTGCTGCTCAAAACTGGTGAGTGCAGGACTGTGGCTAGGTGAGGTCTAAACTCTGTGTCCTCTCCCTTTTGCAGCTTTGTGGTGGGACTCAGGAATGCATCTTTTATTGAACCCTGCCTTCTCCCTCATTTTGTTTTCAGGAACCTGAATGCTTGTAGCACACTGGCTGCAGATAATTCCTCACTAATATGAGTCCAGAGGATACAGCAATCAATCAGTGAGGCAGCAACAACCCGTTTTGGGGGGCTGGTCTTGAACTTCCATAGAGAAAGATGAGGCACATACTCATAGATCTGTGCTTGGATCTGCAGAAGGAAGATGAGAATGGGAAAATTAATCTCCATGTTCTCTGCTTTATAAGTCCTCATGGATGTTGAAGCAAAAATTGGCTTCATCAGTTGTTTGCTTTTAGCAGAAAGCTTTAACTACTTCGATTATTATTCTTCGCTTTGTAACAAAGGCATATTTTCTTGACACACTCAATTATGAGATTGAAGTGGGGTGCTCTGACCTGTTGCACACCAGATTACAAGACAGGGACTGGGGGTCTTCTTCTGTTAAAGAGCATTAGTGAAGGACAGCAATCATTTGCTCAAATTGGGTTAAGATTCAAAATAACTTTCATCCACTGGTTCAGATTAGGCTTGTAGACCATTTCCACCTCATAGAAGATAGAAAAAACGTGCACAAAGGTACAAGACATGATAAGTTACACAACTCTGAATGGGGTCAAATGCTCCCATGTCTGTGTTAGGTACCCATTGGATCATGCTTTCAAAAAAAAGGAGTGTTTGCTGAAAGCCAGAAGATTTCTTGTCTAATTAATCCATCAGCTGATCGAAAGGGTAATCAAAAACAAAAGAAGGAGAGGAAGGAGGGAGAGAGAGGGAAAAGATGCACTAAGCAAACAAACAAGGAAACATTTAAACTAGAAGTCATCAAATTAGCATGACTAATGGCAAGCTGAAGTGATGGCAACCTACTGGCAAGAAGGATTTCAAAGACATGGATATTGGCAGTCTATCATCCTGGAGATTAAAAAAGCAGAGTCATTAATATTCAAGAATTTGCTTTTGAAGCTCTAGATCATTCACATCCCCTACACAGTTTTTCCACATAAACCAACTGAAACCTCTGGAGAAGGATTGAATTACACAGCAGGTTATATAGATGATGAAGTGGGAAAACAAATGGTGAGGATAACAAGAGTTTCTTAAATTTTAAGTTCTTGTACATGAATAAAAGAGAAACATACTGCTTAAATTAGCAGAACAAACAAAGCAAGAATGGATAGAAACCTCAAGTAGGAATGACTCAGCCTGTAAATCTGAGGGCTCAGCAGGAAAAACGGACAATGGAGAGAGAAATCAACTTAAATTTATCAACTTGAATTTAAGAAAGAGGAGCTTTAAACTGGAATACAGGAAAAAATCTGACTCAAAAGGCTATTGGGCTAAAGACAGGCTGCCAAGAGAAATAGTTAAAGATACAATTATCAAAGAGTTTAACACTGTAAGCAAAGAGCATTAACAGGCTTGTGGCATCTCTATATGGGATGAATTCACCCTGACGAAGTCAGTGGCCCAGACTAGACAGAGCTGGGATTCTTTACAGCCAAATTTCCACATAAAAAACAGAGTGGAATACCTTTTACTCACTTCCAGTAAATTAAAGCACATCAAGCAACCCTTTTTATACTTAAATGCTGCAATGTGTTCGTCCTCAGAGTGTTTGTGCTGGGCTCAGGTTTACAAGTTTACTGCAGGTTACAGCAGTGTCATCTGACACGTGCCCAACATCAATGGTCAGGGCTGAAGCACTATTTCTGTAAACAGCAGAGGGCTTGGGCAAAAGAGCTTCCAGATCCAAGTGCCAAAGAATAATGCCAGCTTCTGCTGCCATATGGCATGGAGACAAACAGCAGGGTCAGCATTTCACTGTGTGTTGCCTGGTTCCTTCCTCATATTGATGAGCATTAGTCAAGGAGCTGTTCATATAGGCTTGGGAGGTAGGACCACTTGTGTAGCCAGTCTGTGTGGATTTTTAATAAAAATTAAAATAATCTGAATGTGTCAATATTCAGGTGTTCAGTTTTCTGAGTTTCCCCTCCCTGATCTTTTTCTTTTCTTTGTTAGGTCTGAGTGATAGCTTCTAAGGAAAGCTAGATGGAAAATCAATATTTCTTTTGAGAAGAAAATTAAAATTATGAAACCAGGGAATGTTTTTATAATAAAAATATTTACTGGACTCAAATATTGAAGAGACTTTCAATAATGAGAGCTGCATTCATCGTCAAAAAATTCAGAACAGCACATTTGGTGCTGGAAAGACCAAAATTATAAAATTCAGCCTAGGACAGGAAGTCTAGTAGCAGCCATTTTCACCTCTAAATTTTCGTGCATCAAGCAAGAAAAGAGGAAAGCATAAGACCACTTCTCTCTTGCTGAAAAAGAGGAAGGATAATAGTGCATCACACTCAGGGATGAAGCAGAAGTAGGAGAAAGACGAGGAAAAGATGAGGGAGCTGTTGCTTCCTCTCAGGGCTTTATTCAGTTATGTTGCAGAGCAGTGGGATCAAGTCCTCCCGCTGCAAGTGGGAAAAGGTGACAGCACGGCTGCAAAAGCTGCTCCTGAAGGTCCATTGTTACTGTCTGCTGCTCCAAGCAGCATCAAGCCAGCTCTCCATTCATCCCTTTGACCACCACAGCCCAACACCTCTTGCGGAAAGGCAGCCAGGTACAACCACCAAGCTGCCCTTTTGGGCAGGAGCACTGCAGGCTCCCATCTGCCTCTTTCTGGAACAAAGGCCAACAGCTAACTTAGAAATTTTGTGAAAATCAGCGGTTCAGTAGCTGAGAGAAGCCTATGTCCTTAACTATTTTTGAGAATTCTGCCTCTTCTCTCCAGATTGGTTGAAATCAGCCAACAGACTCAGAAGTTGTGAAGGGAGGAGTGGGCGAGGATGACAGTAGGACATGAAGAGAGGAAAAGAGGTAAGAGTTAAACTAACAGTATTCTGGCACTCAAAGTAGTGATTTATTTTCCACAGATACAGGCAAGGGGAGGCACGTTGACAGCTCTGGGGCACAGGAGCCTTGCTGGAGTGTAATTTAAGACACATGAAAGACAGCACACGTGAGACTGAATGAAAGTCCTATGGGAGATTTTTCTTCCACATTTGGACTTCAAGTAAGTAAGTAGCAAAGACTTTAACACTTGATTTCTAGCTCTGCTGTTCAATTTTCTGACAAGCCCAAATCTCCATTACCTTCACACTTACTGGAGGGGTAAGCTCACAGCCCTGGTGTCCAGTGAAACAGCTGCATGAGAGAATTTGCTGCCTTTTGTGGGCTCACATTGAAATGTATGGCCATTTTGCTCTGAATTCCCATGGTTTTGTATCGGTTCACTCCCTCTGTTACCTTTTTCCTGCAACAGTTTCTGGAGAAGCACTTTGAATTTCTCCTCTCAGCAGGGTAGCCCAGGTGCATCACCCATATGCCTGTTGTGCTTTGCTGTAGCTGAAAGCTTTGCCTTTGACTGATTCCCATTTTCATTTCAGAAATGGGAGAGCAAAGAAACACTTTTCTGATCCACTCCCTGAACTGGGCAGCAGCACCCAGTCACCGGAGTGACAAAGAGAACACAGGGCATAAGGGCTTAAAAATGAACAAACTTTTTAAAAGGGCTGAATGCTCCCTGAATGTCACTGTTTCAAGTCAGGTGCAATATTGAGCTAGGACCATCAAAACTTAATCTTTTCAGGAAGAAGGCACCAGAAGGAGCCTTTGAACTCCCCATACATGGGCCAGCCATTTTATTTAAATCTCAGGGTGATTATGCCAGAAATAAAAAGGATTTATTAACGTATCTCCTCCTGCCAATTTCATCCTTGCAGGCAGATGCTTTCTCTCAGCCTCCCCTTCAGCCAACTCCACAGACTTTTGGTTGCAGCAAACTACACAGCTCATTTGCTCCTGCAGATCCCCTTTTAACATGAGCTTGGGCCGTGTCTGCTCCTTGCTGTTTCCAGCAGTCTCCTTGTTTCTATAGGTTTTACATGTCAGCAAACCAGCTTCCTGGAGGAACTGCCTGCCACCCACAGATCACAGCCTCGCTAATGAACACCTCACACAAGGTAACAAACTAACAAATAAACCAGATCTGGTCCATGTCACAAACTGTGGCTAATCAAACTGACAGCTCATTTTCCAAGTTTTTCTTTGATGAGCTGTAGTACTTCTGCTCTGCTTCAAAATTGTCCACTAATCCGATGCTGGTGTCAGAGAGAGGTCATATGCTGCTCCTGTTATTTGGGCAAGTTGAGTAGTTTATGGACAGCAACATCAGAGGCTGTTAGAGCTTTACTTCTAAAACTCTTCATTCACTTGATGTGTTTCACAGCTTCCACTGCACTGAAATCTCCCCTGAGCCAAGTATAACCCTGTAGTGCAGCACAGACTCAGACCTGCAGACAAGAGGGTAAAGCACAAGCAGATGTCTGTCACATCTTCATTTGACCAAAAAGAAAAATCCAGGTTTTGGAATCAGGAAGAAAACAGGAAGTCCAGTCCTTCAAAGTGGGGAGCTGGGACAGCCAGCTCCTGCCTCTACACAACCACTCCTCCCCCGTGGTATTGCACTTTGCCATCCCTGCATCATTTGCATGCTCATGCAGCATGAACTGCTCTGCAGCCAGAGCAACTGGCTGGCCCTTGCTGGAGATGGCCATGCCAAGCCTTTAAATCCTGAGTCACTGAGATCCTGCAGAAAAAGGAACCTTTTTCTTTGTTCACGGCGCGTCGCTTTTGCTCTCCTTTTCAGCTCATCACTCTTCACTGGGTATGTTCTCTTGATTTGTGAACTGCTGGTCTCTAGGAATTTCAGAGCTATGTGGTTATTTGTGGTTTGGCTTTCTCAATCTCTCATTTATATATATATAAAACTATATGTTTATATATATATATTTACATTAGTCTCCATCTCACTCAAGCTCCAATGACTGACTGAGTTCCTCTCCCAGGTTTTCATCAGTGGCCTCAGGGCAGAACAAGCCACTTTTTGCTAGTCTGTGTTTGCATACAGGCACACAGCCTGGTCACTAAACCTTTCCAAAGGCCTCAGAAAATCCCCACCTATGGCAGTTATGATACCTTCAACCTTGAGTCCAAGGAGGAACCTACAAGTCTTCCTTCTGAGTATAGCTGCTACAAGGAGTAAAGGTTGACACTTTAATGGTAACCAGTGCATATTTTACACAAATTAGGCTACTGAGCACATTAATACACTCAGTCAGTGTGTTAGCTACTTAATAGAGCCTTTTGGGTTAAATGGGGAAGGCTGCAGGGAATGAAGACCAGACTCTTCTGACAGAGGAAAAGAGGAGAATGTGATACTTTCTCATTTGCTACAGACAAATTAGAAGAAAATACTGTAATTAATTGCTAAAGGTGTTTTCTTAGCAACAATAAAAACATCGTCCGCAGTTGTCAAAAAATGAACACAGAAAACCACCAAAGTTTTCTATTACACACAAGTGAGGGAAGGATTGTGTTTTTGTCACTGATGCATAGAAAATGATGGAATTTTGAGAAAAAGAAAAAAAGAAATTTGAGTTTAGTCCTCCTTCAGTCAATGGAAGGGATAACTACTGCAGGAATGTGATGGGACATCTCTAGTGCCTCTTCAACCCCTCATTTCAGTAAAGATTCAAATTGCTGTGCCATAGCATTGGGATTGTGGTCTGTAGCACACATCCTGTCCCTGTGTTATGGCTCTCAGCTGGGCCACTGTGCTTTGCTTCCAGCTCTGTGGCTGCAAGGTCTGCAGGCAGGGAGTGCCTGTGGGGCTCTGCAGCTTCAGTATTTAGGTCTACATTAAGAAAAGGGTTTGAAGGAATTTTTAGCAAAAGGGATCTAGGCCAAAATGTGTTCCTCAGCTGCAGTTTAGTTTAGCACTGCCTGGTCAAAAATGAGATATTTCATATTCTTAAGGAAAAACTGGAAATGATGAATTCATTACTTAATCAGGCAAATGTGGTAAATTAAGAGGTAATTCTGAAGAAATAATGAAAACTCTCTAGTGACATAATTATTATGACTTTCATCTTTGAAGAAGGGACGATTATGGATATGGCCAAGAATAAAAAGAGAAACGTTTTCAGGGTCAAAGAATGTATATTTTCAGGCATCTAACAGAAAAGAATAAATTGATTTCCCTCAGTGCAGGTAATTTGAGAACTCTTGGACCAGATATGTCAGTTTTTTACTATATGGCAAAATTAAACTTGCTATAATTCAAACTTCACTCTCTGCTCAAACAAATGTATGCAAATTCATGCTTTTGATCAAAAATATGCAACCTCTGGTAACAGACATTCGTCCCAGTGCTAGAAGTTTAACTTTGTAATTTTAATGTCATTTATTAATTTCTTACCATGGATTTTGTTTCCCCTACCTAGAGCTGATATAAAAGGGTTACAATCTGGGGAGTATCCTGAAACGCTATGGTATGTATACATGGTAATTGCACGTAAAATATCAATACCAAACTCCATGTTACATGAAGAGAAATAAAGAATGAATTACTGATTTCCATTCAGATGATTTCTCTGCCTGAAGTGCAATCTGTCAGCATTTCAGAATGAGCAGCTGGACACAATCTAGAGCCTGTCTTCCTTATCTACCTGTTGTCCAAACAGGAGAATCATGATAAGACTTGGATAGTTCTTTGATGTAATGCTACTAATCTTCCCCCCACCCTGCCCCTATTTCCAAAGTCCCATTTCTCTGAACATAACTGAAACAAGTAACAGGAGGCAAGCTGGAGTTTTGAACGTTTCCTGTTTAGAAAAATGAAAGCAAAAAACCAACCTCAAATCCAACTGCTTTCTAGGGAAGACTTGGTTATGACTATGTACTGCTGATTTGCAAGCTGCCCACGGGGTTTCCATTTGCTTCCTGATGTCTGCTGCCCCATTTGCTGCTTGGCAGCTGCTCTCAGCCAGCACACAGGCAACAAACCAGCACCGATAGCTGCACTCTTTAGTCCCTTTGCAGAAGCATGTCTTTTAAGATTATCTTGGATTCAAGTAGATACTTGAAAAGGAGGATTTCACTGCCCTTCATGTAGCAAATGGAAAATGGCATTTCAGGCATCAGCAGAAGCTGCTGCTGACTGTGCAGGGCAGAGGAGTCTCACGACTGCTGGCGTTTTCTGGCAGAGACCAGCAGTGCAACTGCTGGCACACAGCAGGCCAGTGTTTAGCTTTCTACCTGCACCATAAGTAGAAAACATAGCCCAGCAAGTGCAGCTTTAGGCCAGAGCAAGAAGCTACAACCAGGGCAGCGTTTAGGCTTAAGGTTTCCAGCAACTGCCTTTTCCCATCTTGAAGGTTAAGTGGCAGCAAATAATAAAGCTGCATGTCATCTACCGCCTGGGGACAAGTGACTGCAAGATAGAGTCTGTGTATTCTTCCTTTATTGTCCTCTAGAAAGCATTGCAAAAACCTAAAGCATGGACGTAATTTGAAGATAGCACAGGATGCCTCCTCTCCATGTATTCTCCTTTTCACTGAGTGTATGCAATATTTAAACATATTGTGCTCCAACTTCCTCCAAGTCTTTTGTAATTGCAATATTTTTTTCACAGCACCCCACTCTTTCAGTTTAATGGAAACAAAAATTCTTTGAAAGTCCAAATATAAAGAACAACAGTGTAGAACTTAATCCCAAAAGACACAACACATAATTTTCAGCCCTTACCCCTTACTGTCATTTACTATTTAAGCCACCACTGCTATTGAAAGCAGTCCCATCTTCCCACTGCAGCAGTCAGTTTATTTATACCCCATTTCCTTGCATGCTGGTGCATGGGAACAATGAACAGAACCAGGTAATTAATGCAGGGCAAAGCTTTTTTATTCCCCTGGAGCAGATTCCCTGCTCTGTTTTACACACAGATGTACAATATTTGCACCACACAAGAGAAGTGGATTGTAGGAAAGGAGAAAGCAACAAGTGGCCTGGAGAGGCTGGAGGTGTGTGGAAGGAGCAGAGAGAAGGGTTGACAGTGAAGGTTCATGAAGGATTATGGTGTTCACAAATCATTAGCCTTCATTTTGGCATGCCAAAATCTTGTGCTGCCAGTAAGATGGAGGACAAACTCTTTGTGATGACAAAATCCAAAAGGGAAAGTAACACATGTCTATAACCCTGTTATCAATTAATAATCCCTGTGGAAAAAGAAAGAATATTCGAGACAGACAGACAGACAGACATCTAACAGACTCTTTAGCTCTGAAGCTATCTCCTGCATCAAGAATCATTCCATGAACCAGTGTTTAAATTGCAACTATTACCTTGTAAATGAAAGTAGGATTAAATACATGCTTTTATCAACACAGATAAAATAGCACTTTTCCTGCCTTTCATCAAAAATAATCAGAGAACCCTGGTGGGATCTCATATTACTTGTAGTTTTTATACTCCAGCACACTTGCTGATGAAGAAAGAAGTACAAAATTAAAATTAAATCAGTTGTCAGAACAAATGAAAGAGTACACTATGCAATGCATTATCCTCTTGTCCTTTATTGTATTTCTTAATCCACCTGCTAATTCCCCAAATAAAGTAATTTACAATGAAACTTCTGATCATTATTGGGATTTAGCAGGCTTCCACTGCAAAATAGCATTCACATTTCTCATGAGAGTTGGTTTGAATAGTGTTGAAGGGCACTAGATACAAAGCCTGTCAGTCCACAGTTCTATTTGATTTTCATACCTCTATCCAAACTTACCTCCCTTGCTGGGATATTAACACATGAAGTGAGAATTTTCTGAATAGTTACATCCTTTTTTCTATAATCATGTTCATCAAGACTCACTGTGGTACAGAGGCTTATGTGGGAAAGCTAGGATATGGCTGCATGACTAATTTTTAAAGCTTGTGCACAGCTTCTCAGGAATGCAGCTGGATCTAACTCCTTGGTGGCTTGCTCGTGATGACTGACTTGAAATATGTTGTAATGATTCTCTGCTCAAGAAACATGAACTCGTTAGAAGCTGAGGGTAGAGCTGAAGTATTAAGTGATTTTTCCTTTTCTACTCTTTTATTACCTAAATTAGAGCAAATACTTTACATAAGCAGCAACTTAAAAACTTAGCTCATAAGTTAAGGTGATAATATCAGATGTAATTTCTGTAATTTTGGAAAATTTGTCTTTCCTCCTTATTGAATATGTAGCACATAGAACCTATTTATTTAGTACCTTGAAAATAAAAGATTACTTTATACCAATCAGACACAGAAACTTCTGAGTTTTCAAAAAAAAATTAAAATAATTCTAAATTTAAATAATTTAGAAACTTGTTTGAAGGCCACCACTTCCTTAGATGGCTTTTTGGCAGGCATGAGAAAAGTGCTATTTAATTTCACACTCCAGTAATCCTTTAACAATTTCCTTTCAGGCAGAATATAAAATCTTATTATTAATTCCTTAATACAATAAAAAATAAGTTATAGTGGGCATGTCTTTAACCTTCAATCAGTGTGAGCATTTTTTTCCCCTCAGATAAGACACCAAAGATTAGCACAAATGGCAAGTGATAACGCTGCCTTTGGGAAATACTCAAGTCTTCCTCCTCCCTTTTCTTTTCACATCAACTCTCTCCAGAAATGCCTCTTCTGAACTACTTGTTTTAGCATCAGTCAGCCAATTTGATTCCTCCCACTCTTTAATTATCAATGGCAAAAGTTGCCAAGATGTTACATTACCCACCTTAAATTCTACCTCCCTATTACCGTGAACCAATGTCACAAAGATTACACCTTGTTAAGATTAACGATAAACACGAAATTATCAGAAGATCATATCTCAAGGGCTTATTTCCATTTTCCTACATGCTTGAATTTGCTGAAGAAAAAAATTATCTATCACTCCCTTCTGCAAGATACAGCACCAGGAACTCCCTTGGACATCGTATTTACACTTTACAAATAATCCTCTCTTTCAGCTTATCAATATCTCTCCAATTCTCAAACTCTCGCCATATGATGGAACCCAGCTTTGATAGCTGTGGGCATTTTGTTTGAAAAGAAAACACATTTATAGATGCTTTTATTCATATAAGACCCTGCTGGTCTTACTAGCAGGTTTGAAGCATTCCAGGCATCTAATGGAGATGCACAGGTCAAATTAAGCAATTACCTCTGAAGTGCAATGGTGGTGGTAGTGGTAGTAGAATAGTGATAGCAGCAGCAGTAACAGTGGTGGTAGTAATGTCAGCTCTCCCTGACAGTAACTCTAGACAAGTAAGCTAAGCTTCTCTTTCATCACTGCTTTTTTGTTTTTTCAAGACTCCTAAAATTATATGTGTATGAATAACTCATCACTAGCATTAAAATCTGTTAGACACATAGAAATAAAGCTGTCTTTTGGATTTCTGAGTCCAAAGTCTTCCTACGTCAGGAAACACATATGAGGATGTATCAGAAACACCTCGAGAAGAAAGTTTTTCATGAACAGATCAAGTTGCACCTAACAATCATTTGGAGTTTCTTGGTTCCAATGGTTGCATTGGAAAAATTCTCAAAAATCTGTCTGACCCATTGGTCAGAAACTATCTTCCAAATGTCAGTCTACCCTTGTCATGGCTAATTGCTACCTATGTGCTTTTTCTGGCTCTATGATTTGGTGCAAACAGTTACTTTCCCAACCTGATATTTACACATGGCTTGACAAAATGTGCAGCACTGTAGGCAGGTGCCAAGAAAACGGCACAGCTTTATCCAGTGTCCCCTTTCCACCCACTTGGGTAGGGAGAATATTTCTGGACCTGACTAAGCACTGTGGTTTAATCACTCACCTAGGCTGATAACTAAGAGAAATATTAGGAAGACATCTCCATTACAGGTGGGTCAATCCACGAATTCCTTATTTCATGGAGACTTTGTCCCTTCCTCTCACCCCTGTTTCAGAAAACTTCAGGCAACATGAAGCCCCAATATAGCGAATCAATTCTTACTGAAGCCATTTGGCATGGGCTATCCCAAGTATATATGCACACAAATATAAAATGCATAGACATCACTTTTTAAAAGCTGTCATTTCCCAAAAGGACCCAGTGAGGTAGAATTGCTCTTAAAAACAATTAATTTGCAGCCATTTTTTAAACACCTAATTTCCCCACTAGCCTGTATGCAACACTACTTCAAACAGCTACACGCGGTCTCATTTAGTGAATATATGAGGAAAAGGTCTGCATTATGTTTGCTAAAAGGAGCAGGATTTCAATTCCATCTGCTGCTGGGTGTGTTTGATTTGTGTGTTAATTATGCCTGTTTGTAGCTGTAAATTTGCTCCAGATTAGTAGGTGATTGGTTCCACGCATGGATTCACTACACTGCATGGCTCCCTTGCACTTTTATAGTTTTCAAATGGTTCCATACTTATGCTTTTTAAATTGCTTTTGATACCTATCTTATTCAGTGTGAGCTTTCAACTCTGTTTTATTCAGACAATTTTTTCCCCCTTAAAATAAAACATGTCCTTTTGATTCTTCTCTTCATGGACCCCTTTTGCTGGTGTATTGTCAGCTTTGTCCATGGTGCTACTATAAAGCACAAGACAAAACTGCTTCTTTTCCCAGTCTTACAGGGAAATTCAGCACATTCACATTTAGCATTTTCTACGTGGAATGACTTAAACTAATGGGTTTATGAACTACGTGAGCACTCAGCAGGGCGAATGTATACCCGTTACTGTGCAAACTTTAAATGCCTGTCACGTCAAAATAAAACTCTCCCACATGTGGAACATTTTTGCTCTTGATCACTGAGTTTTCTTCCTGGTTTTCAAAATGCCCAAAAGTTCTGAGCCGTCGCCTTTGTAGTTAAGACTTGTGAGATTTGCCTGAAAATGTGACACATTTGAAACGAGCTGCATAAAAACCACCTTTGTGTCTACGAATGTTTGTGTACACTTAGAAAATAAATGTTAAGGAGGTCAAGCTGATTTCTCTCATATTTTAGGAAAAGAACCGCTCTGAGCTGAAAAATGGTATGCCAAGTTCCTGCCTGAAGCAAATTTTTACAATTAAATTAAAAACCTCTGAGACTAAGAGTTTATAATGGAAATACTAACACAGCCTTAACCATGGCAGCACTAGCAGGCACTGCAATAATATTAGGAAAGCTCTCCCTGCCCACAATCTAAACTAAATAAAAAAGATGCCATTTTCCAACATATACCCCAGGCTAGCAAATAACAATGATTTAATGTACTTGCCCTGTGGTAATATAGTACCACTGCAAACCTCTGAGCCAATTTTTCTTTTCTTTTCTTTATTTTTTCTTTTCAAACATATATGCCCCATAGGGAAAGGATTGCAATTTAGCTCTTATTTGTGGATATATCGCTTTCATTTCAACAATCCTTGAAAGCCTTCCTGCTGTCACATGCTACTGTATGCGAGCACCCAACTGAATAAAGACCCACCAGGCTTTTTCAGGAGTTTATTCACAGGTTTGGCTTTGCTTATTGTAGTATGCACCACATTTAAATTAGATGAGGGCTACTGTAAAGCAATAACATTGTCAATGACTGGAATCTCACTTTCCCCTCTAACAGTCTGAAGCAAATTAATGTATTGGTTGTTCTTTAACAAGTAAACAGTTTCTGCTACAATGTCAAGGAAAAAGAATGTGTTCATTAATATGAACAATCTTCATCTACAAAGATGATTTACACAATGCATGTAATGAGATAGCTTTCCCCTAACTAGTACACTACCAAACTGAAAAGCTGATTCTTAGGACTTTCTTGAAATTACAATATTGTTTGTTTACCAATAAGACAGTCTCAGTCACCTATGCCACCATTGTAAGCTCTATAGTAAGTACTTAAAAAAAGAGAGATTTCTGGAATCACTTGTGGAATTAATAAAATTGGTAACTACGGACTTACACTGCATCAATGATACATATTATTCCTGTGATAACTTGAGCTAAAAATAAGATTAATTTGGTTATAGAAATTCGTTAAACAACAACACTTAAATTATTTCAAACTTGAAATTTTTCAAGAATTTTCTGTAAAATTCAGCAAACACTGGCTAAAAAAAGCAAAGCAGTTTGGATACACCAATGTAATCAGCATGCCTAGTGCTTTTCTGTTAACCCTCTGAGTAGAACCATAGTATTCTGGATTTTTTGTACATTAATGCTATGAAAATTGTAACTTACAGAAATACTAATTTATATGTCATGACTTAATAAATCATGTTCTAAATATATTTGGGCTAGGCCCCTCATCTCATGAGTGATTAATCCATCCTAGAATTTTAATTATCCATTAGAGAAGCCAGTCTCTAGCACCTATACGGGAAGCTTAGATTATTGCCCTACATTAGATGCTTAACTCTTAGACAGATACACCCAGATGAGACAACTCCCAGCTCACTACCTTTTAGCAATCCTGTGCTATCAGTACTACATTTTCAACATCAAAGTTTGCTTACTGCATGTAAGCTCACTAGAATATTGCACTTAGGTTAGAGTCCACGTTATCCCTGCTTATATTTAATTGAGAGGAATTAAGCTGGAAGTGACCCTGTTCTACTTTCCTGCTAATACTAAGATCAGGCTGTCAGGCATCTCCAGAGACCAAACATTAGATGACCTGAATCACCCTTCGGAAGTGCTCGTCTCCATCTCCTTGGTGATAGACGGTGCCTACCACAACTGCCATCCATCTCTGCTAACTAAAACAATTGTTGTCACATTTAGCAGCAATATCAGGCAATGATTCAAAAGGGGAATTAAGAAAGAAGTCAGAAGGACTGGTCTGTATTACAGTAAAATGACCACGGTGTGCTATGTGCTCTCCCCGATTATCACTTTAGCAATAGTCTACTATGCTTGATTTCTTTTTTTCATTGGTGTTTCAAATATTTATAGGGCCACATATTCTGTCTTCACTTATCCCCAAGAATTCAGAGGTTAGCTTAAAAAAAAAATGGCAGACACTGCCAAACAAGCCTAAACCATTATAACTTCCATGAAACCATAACTATATATACATATATATGGATATACTGAAATATATATCTATGGGTATATGGATATATTTCAAACCACCATTTGGAACTCTTTTGAAACAGTTCAAATATTCTGATACCTTTCCTTGAAACCTAAAATAGGATATCAGCAATTTGAAACCCAGTCTCTCACAAACCTAAAAATAACTTAAAGAAATATTTTTATAGCTATGTTCATAAAACATGAACCAAAGATCAGAAACATAAGATGCTAGGGATGAGTAGGATTTTCAGGATCTAGGATTATTTTTACATACATTTTAAGTAATACAAGATGGTGTAAGATGAAGGAGCCAAACATCTTATTTTAATGATAACCCTGTATTCCAAAGCAAAGAAAAGGTGATAGGAAAATCCCAGATGGGCTTTTGAATAATATTTCTCATGCGTAAGGTGAAACTTTTTTTTCTCCTGACTTCCTTCTATAATTAAGAAAAATTAGCATTGGCCTTTCCTTTAGGGCTGCCAAATTTTCACAATAATCAAGGAGCATGTGGTATCAATGGACATTTTTTTATTACCACATGTATGTCTTGCATTTACCTGGCTGAGCTGTATCTCTTCTAAAGGGAAGGCTGTGATACGATGTGGGAAGGTCAACGCTGGTCAAACTTGTGCCAGATTCTGACCTACTGTAAATTAGGGTGGCTAAGTGCCAAAGAAGGCTTTATCTTGACTGAGGGTTTGATCCTGTGGAAAAAGAATCCTTGTCCCATCCAAATGTTACGAATGTACAACCATTAAGGTCACAATGGCAATGGTGCCCTACATTCTTTCCACAATGAGTCTAGGGTTGGATGGTTATAGTCAGGGATCTGACACACAGATACAACCCTTTCCCAAAACCTAAAATCTGAGAACTTTTGTATGGCAGTTCCTTTGTCCCTTTACCTCCTGCCCCAATGGAGTTATCCAACAAGAGGCTCATTTGCTTTACTTATTTTAAGATATTCTTACTCAGATTCCAGACAGAGTAACTGAGGCCATGCATAGGCCTTCTGCCCACAAACATACATTCAGAGATCAGTCTCCTGATGGCTTAGATGACTTTCTAGTAAACTTATAATCTGAAGTTGGTGTCTGATGTAAGTTTCCACCAGCAGTTCCTTCTATAGTTGATGGAGTGAGACCAATGGGTTAATCGAAACATGAGCCTTGCCTAAAATGTGTGCTCATGACAGGTGAGATGAATCAAAGCTGGAGTGCTCCTCTCTCTGTATTACTCAGGAAGTCTGGAGAACTAGTTTCTACTAAATATCTTGCTTTTAGATTATCAATATCAGGTGTATTTTAAAAAATTATATATTAAATACTTATACCACTTATGTGAAGATTCACAAGATTAAATTCCTATGTTTAAAGTCTTCAGAGCTTTCAATATATACATTTTCATGTCTGAGGCAATGAAAGATGCACTTGGTAGGATGGAGAAACAGAAGAATTCCAATGTTTCTTGACTACAGTTCAACTGATACTTCCAGCTAGAAGTGCAAAAGAGTTTTACACTAGCCCCCACCAGATGCAGTTACACATTGGCTGCCACAACTGCTCATACAGACAGTTCCATGAACAAACACCACTCAGAATGGGAATAATACTGTGGGCCTTGTTCCTGAAAAATTTATTCATACTTCCCAGAAAAATCTGCATGTCATTTTGGGCGGTATATTGATACTTCTGGCTGTATAATAGGAAAGAAAAAGGAAGGAAGTAAGAAAGAAAGAAAGAGAGAAAAAGGGCAAGGTTGGAGGGGGTGGGGGCGAGAGAGAGAGATTGAGAGAAAGACAAAGAAAGAGAGAGGGAGAGAGAGAGGAAACCACACGTGACTTTTAAAAAATACTGTGAGAAAACTTTAACTTTAGAGGAGAAAATTTCCATTTCATATGAGCAATAAGAGAAACTATAAATTTCACAATGTTTTTTATTTTGGAACATGATTTTGAAAGTTGCTTCTTTCATTCAAGTGAAATTCTGAACCATCTTGTCTTTTTTCAAATTATCACATCTGAAGCAAAAGTCTACACACTGTAATATTTCTGTGGAAGCCAACTTTATGATAATGGTCAAATAAAAAGCTATAATGTTATCTTGAGGTTTTAACAAATCAGTAATATATATATACTCTGTGTAAATGCCCATTTTATTAAATATTACAAATAAAACTGGTGAATAATTTTAGTTTCTCCATTCTAAAGACAAAACTTTTGCTACTTCAATTTAGGTTTTACATATATATTAAATGACTTGTATTTTCCCCGATTTAGAAGCACTCTACCTATCTAAAGGGTAATGCTCATCAGTGTTTATCTTTTTAAATGGCTCTGCCAGAATAACCAGGTCATGCCAAAAGGATGCCTGTACATTCCTGAATGTGATGAAAAGGAACCAGGAACTTCTCAACTAGATCATTACATACTATTACATGACAGAACATGTCCTCAAGCAATTTCTCAACACTCAACATTGTCATTAGCAGCAAACTATATGGAAGCAACCTTTTGTGGCCATCATCATGTCATCTTCTGTAAACCGTGAGGATGCCCTAAACTGGATATCCCATTTAGCCCTGCATCATGTCCTTCAATAACAGTCACTCCGTGGGGAAGTACGATGCAGGTTTGAAATTAGCTGCTGTAGAAGATACCATTTGTTTAATTTTATTTTCATTTTTAAGCCTATATTTATGATTCCTAAGCAATAATACATTTGATATATTTTTGGCCAGAAACAGGCAAGGAACTTCAGGATACTATAAAAGATATGTGCGTATAAAAGCAAAAAAGCCAGAATAAAACCCTAATACGGGTTGTCAAAATTTAAGGTGATCATTTACTCAGAGGGTTAACATGTGCTAAAATTACATACTGCAGTTCCTAGCTCCACTGATGAAAACATTCACTGCTTCTATCTTTAAATAAAAAAGCAAAATAGCCTTAACCCTTTGAGGATCATATTAGCAGCAAGTTGCAATCTAAACAGAGAACAAGTATTTCAATCAATTAGGAAATTATTCTTACAAAGATTCTGTGAGCACCCTTTTATGTTCCACCATCCCAGCATTTACTGCTGGATAGATTCAGCTGTAATCACTCCACATAGGCCTGAAGCAGTTTCAGGGTCTCAAAGGGTTAAAGCCACGACTTTTGAGAAAAAGTGTTTTATTAAAAGGGTGAGTTAGGTGAGCGAACAGTCTCGGATGAACTTGGTGAATAGTCTTCCGATTCGGAGTTGAGTTCAGGTGGAGCTTGCTGAGCCTTATAACGTCCCCTCACATCCTGGTTGCGTCTTCGTCGGAAAACCTGCCTCTCCTTATCAAGAGCGGTGGTCTGGCAGGGGCATAAAATAAGAATAAATGAAATTAGGCTGTGTGTGAAATGCAAAGATAATGAAAACCATGAGGTTTTATGTGGCCTGCACATACCAGGGATAATAAATGTTCAGACCAAATTAAGCCTGCTCTGTCTCAGTCAGGTCTGAAAGGTTGAGCCCACAACATAACTAAACACTTTAAAAAGTGCATTTCCCAAACCTTAAGAGCTAGCGTGACATCATCAAGCAGATACAGTGCCATATATATGGATGCCATATGTTCCTCTTCTGGATGTTATTAATTTCATCCTTTAACAGATTCAAATTTCAAGCCAAATACCAAGTGACCTTCCCCCCACCCTTCTCAAAGTATAAATCTGTTTCTACAGGCAAGGCAGAGATGTACACTTGTCTCTGATTTGACCTAATGAAGGCTGATACACACTCACCCGTGTTCAAGTCAGTGCAATCAGCTAACAAAGATGGATTGTGATGAAGTTGTCAGACAAGAGAGAAAAACAAACACCGAAGGGAGCTAGCCCAGCTCCTTGACACATCATGCCGCTCAATGGATGTTCTTAGGGAGAACGCTGAAGAGCTCTGGCGGAAAGACCTGTTTAGCCTGACCACACTGTCTCTTCCTGTTAACCAGTGTCTACGGAATTCAGCACTCTGCTAATTTTATCCACGTCTAGCTAAGGTATCCAGGAATGGGAAAGAGCAGTATTTACTTGATGGGCATTATTTTTTGATCGTTCTGCCATTATTGAGAACGCAATTCTTAATAAGGTGGCTGTAACTTCCAGCCACATTCCTCCTTCTGCTTTTCTGGCACATTTACGAGGTGAAACTTCAACCCAAGTAAGGGTAGCCCTAGTCTGACTAACAGTTTCAAGCACAGGACTGTGTTTTGCTGTCTTCTTGGTTATGGAATCTTAGGCTGCAGTCCCTGAAATCACTGTGAAATTATAAGTTCAACAGGATGGCCTTGATTCAGCAAGAGCACTTTGACACATGGTTAGCTGCTTCTGAAGCAGGGCTGCCCCCTTAAATCACACCCATGACTGTTTTGGAAAAAGCAAAATGGGAAAAGGCAGGTGACCAGTAAGATGACATACAGAATGCAACCACTGGAAGCAAAGATAACTTTGAGAACTGAATAGGTTTCACTCATAAGGCTTGTAAAATTTGTCCCTATAATGAAAAGGTCTGTTTAAAGGAATGCAGCCAAAAGGTTATTTTGCTTCAAAGGTTTCATTGTGTTCCCATAAGATATGCATGGCTGATTTCTCTAGAAAATTTACCAGTTACAGTGTGAGCTTCACAGGAGAGCAGAGAAATGTATTTATAGCCAAGATATTTTTGAGACTAAAATGAAAACTAAATCCATCACACTGGTGCAGAATAGCATTATAGCAATGAATGCTTTCAAATAATGCAACCAGCATTCAATAATGATGTAACAGGGAGAGAAAGATGGACAAGAGTACAGAACTACTACAGCAAATGGATTTAGTTAAGGCTATATTGCTGAACTATTATTTTTGTGTCTAGAATATATATAGACCAGATTAAAAGGGTCAAATGATCCACTTTGATAAGTTCATCCCTATATGTTAAATAATAATTGCTACAAAATCCAACACTTTTCAGCTGCTGAAAATTTCTTTGTTTACTGCTATCTTTTGGTCAAGAGCTCTAATTAGTATTTTCAATGCGTTCTATGTTTCTTAGCCTTGAACCAATTCAGTTTTTGATTATTTTTAATGTGAAACAGAAGAATACCTAGATCTTTTACACACAGTGAATATACTGCTTACAGTATGTAATTTTGTGTGAAAATTGAAAAGAATGGCATGTATTACCACTCTATAAAATACAGATTTCCATTTAAAGGATATTTTTTTATGCTTACAGGAAATAAGCATTTATTTAAAGTTTAAACCACATCACATCATCCTGTGGTAATAGATACTCTCTCCTGAGACATTTAAACATTTCTGGTTGAATAAATAAAAATACTTGTATTAAATTCAGAATTTATTTTTAAAACCTGCTACATGAGAATGGCAAATGCATATGTAAAATCTGAAGGTATTTAAATTTAGATAACTTTAACATAAGAGAATGTATAAGAAAATTGTTTTGAAATTTCTGCTTTTCAGAAAGAACAAAGATAACTAGGTACCAGGACAACTTTTTAAAGATGTCTTTAAAAATAAACCCCAAGATATTATCTTTCTATGATTATTGGAAAAGCTTTAGAGATTTTTCTTTAAATCTATTTGTTTAAACATACATAAAAGCACTCCCTGCCTCAATAATAAAAGATGTTAAGCAAAACCCCCCTGACGGTCTCACTAAATCTAGCACCTTATGCTGCTGTAGTTTGTAGGACCAAATATTTCTGGCTTCTTAACCCTTCAGAAACTTCCTGAGATATTTTTTGACTGTGTTTTCCTTTAGAGTTTTATCCAGTGTTTTCCCTGTATTTGATCTAAATGGTCTTTGTAAAGACATACTTCTAGAGTCCAGAGCATTACTGTGATTACTCTCCCGGGCTGAGAGACATCCAGACCCTTTCTCAGCCAAAGAGCCTATTGAATAAAAAGGTACAAAGTCACAGAGGGTCAAAGAAGCCAGTACTTATACACAGGCCATATTCTAATGTTTAGTGTTTACCGTGTCAGAACTATGAAATGGGACACTTCTGGCCAAAACAGAGTGCTCAGGCCCTATGGAACTTGCAAGAACAGGCTTATTTTTCCCAATGTTCCAATTACATTTGACACTTCCAGTGTGTAATACACTGCTGATGGTATTGTGGCTCTGAACTCTGCAAAAATGCTGGTTTTCATTTAATGATGTTGCAGCTACTTTTTACCTTGAAAGAATTTCAAAATGTGATAGATACATCCTTGGAATGCAGAGAAGTTGGTAAGATGGATATATTTGAGTACTGACTGCATGTGTTTTCTAAGTGTGATTTTCACCTTCTGTACTTTCTTGTGCACATGGACATATTCCAAAAATCAGCTTTTTCACCATTATTGATGTTTTTGCAACAAAGGCATCTCATATACATTGCCTTGGTTTAACAGATGCATTTTTTCACCTGCTGTTCATCTGGGTGGTTCACCAGTGCATGAAGCAGTCCATTATGGATTTCTAGGGCATTTCTACTTCAAGCTACTCTTTCAATAAATAATAAGAGGATCTGAAGTGCACTTATGCTTCACAGGGCTGCAAATCCCAGATTTTCATTATCACATTTTGCCATGTTATTTTTCCCGGCTCTAGGTTAGAGACTGAGAACTTTGAGCATTATATGAGAGTAATGGCAACTAAAATGTAAGGATAGCATTCTTATTTAAGATATGCAGCTGCCCTCCTGCAATCCATACGAGAAAATGTAGAGCTTCTTATCCAGCAGAAGATAAGTGGATTGCCTCTAATAATTTGGTGGTGACGGGTCTGAAGTACTTCATTAAGTACTAACGTATTTTGCATCAACATCTAGTAACCCTGACAGCCAGTACCAAATGGCTACCAAGCCATTTTTTGGAAATTAATTTAATTTGTAGTAATAGAGGATTATTTAAAAATCATTGTTTCTGTCATTGACATATTAAGGTGCAGTTAGTATTTTTCCAGGATTTTTCCTTAAGGCGTGTCTTCATCATGATTTCTAGCACTTCAAGTTACAGGACTCCTGAGCCATGCAAATTTATGTATTATCTTGGAAAACACTGCACTGTGTATTTATGAAAATATTTTCAAAAACTACAACTGCTTTGAGATATGTGTTGAATTTGCAATGGGAAGAGTCTTATTTTAGCTGTGGGCTGATATTTTCTGTCGGGTCAGTAATTACCGGATTAAAGTAACTGCATTTTATGAAAGTGAGCAGTGACTGTTATTCTTTTCACTTGTCTTAATTTACTGCTGGCCACCAAATATAGATATATATTAGTTTCATTAATAAAAGAACATTAATGTGCATTTTGCCTCTTAGTCCATACATTATTCATACCAGCCAGGAGACTAAACTGGGGATGCAGCTGTTCCCGCATTAATCTAAGCAACCCTACCCTTCGCTCGCTTTTATTCTGCAGGAGCATACTTGCAATTTGTTGGCAATTCTCATGAAGCTTTGTTTAGCATGTGGAATTAGATGAATATACATATTGAAACACTGGTATTTTTCTTCCAGTACATTCTTTTATATCCACAGTTTTATGTGCACATCTAAATGTTCACACCTACCTAAGTTGATCTTACTTCCTTAAACTTCCAGCTAGTGACCTTTGTACATTGACAGGTTTCCTTGCTGTAAAAATGACCATTAAACATTGCTTGTGGCACAAGCAAGGCAGCCCTTCAGTCTCATCTTTTTTTTTTTAGTTTCTTTTCCATGGGTTTCTCAGGTTATATATATATATATATTTATATATATACACTATATATATATTTATATATATATATGTATAAGTGTGATTGATTCATGAATCAAGACACTTTTTTGAGAGTACTTCAAACTTAGCAATGCACTTCAGTCTGGGAGCGAGACACTCATGGCATTTTTAGTCCCTCAGGCACAAGGTATAACTAAGTCAAGTTACACGGTGATTTGGAGACGTGCAAATGACCACATCGAGGGGACAAATTAATCGAGTGGATTTGAACCCAGACCTCCAAATACAAAAGCCCAATGCTTTAGCACACCATGTAACTTCGGGCATGAAATTTAGCTAAAATGAAAGTACAAAAGAAAGAAAACCAAATCAATTTGATATATGCTTTGTAGTGTACTGGTGAGTGAACACAAAGACAAGTATTCTATACACATAACTGTTGAATGCATGTTGCTGTATTTAAGTTTGTGTTTATTCTTTGACATCCCCCCTTTTTTAGAGACACAATTCCTCAGCTGGTTTCAATTACACGTGGAAGAGAGTTAGTGCCAAGTTGTTTGCATGAGTGAGTTTTATTTATAGTTTGTAAATCTGTTGTGGGTTTTTTAATCAAAGATTGGGAGAAGAGATTTTAAATTATTTGAGGTGTCTGCCTGTATTTACCAATATTTATTTTGCAGGGGTTTTTATGTTATTAAAAATGGCACTTTACCGATAGCAAGCCTGATTCTCAACTTTCTTGTCCCATCAGCAAGATGCCTGGCTGTAACTTTTGACTTGAAAGTGTGTTGTATCCACTTGGGACAGGTGTAAGTAACTTGACAGATGCAAAGTAATGAGAACTAGGAACCAAACACAGAGGATGGAATTATGGGTTTTCAAATGAACAATTCAAATATATTTTTAACTGTGACAGTGAGAACTGTATTTTAAAAATCCAGTACTTATGAATTTAATATTGACAGGATTGATGATTTTGTTAAGCATCCAATGTAATTCACCTCCTTTCTATTGTCATTATATAGATAATCATTAATGACTTTTCCATACACTTCCTGGATTTTATTTCGCCCATTTTACTTTTCTAGAGTGTCTTAGTTATACAGAAAATAACATATCCTAATATTTTATACTAATACAATATATATAATACTGCACATACTCACATTTTCTACTAATATTTTATGTTAGATGCAACCACTCTGGTGCTCCTTTGATATTCTAAATCAGCCCAGTATTCAGGGTTTTAACTGGGACCTCCAAGACTTGTCCCCTACTGATGCTGCTTTGGTCTTTACTGCACCTCTGATTGCAGGGCTGGTGTTCCAACAACATTTGGTGGGTTGGTTTTAAAAAATGTATTAGTCTGGGGTCCAAATAATTTTACTGATTTGGTCCCTGTGTTTTCCATGATCCTCATATTAAAGGAACTGTGAAAGATTTTCCAGGTATTACAGCTCATGCCAGCTACAACAGCTTCTGCTGTACCTAAGAAATCATGTCATTTCTGCATATATTATCCAACTGAAAGGGAATAAAAGAGGATGCAGAATATGCTCAGAAAAAATAGGATTTTGAAGGACTTTGAAAACAGAAGTCTTTTCGGCAAAGGACAAGGCTTTCTGGTTATTGAAGGAGGAAATAGTGCCATTTTAAAAGTATTTTAGAAGGCTTCTAGAAACTACAGATAAGAAGAAATGAGCAGTTTAGCACTAACAAGGAGAGCATTACATTTTCCTTGGGACGTGGTTTCATTTTTTGCTGTACTTATGAATTCAGATTAATTTTCATGGGCCTGTTATTATTTGTTTTGGTTTGGTTTTATGTAATTATTTGTTTTAAGATGTGAATTGATGAACATTTTCATATGCTTAGCATCTGTGCTACAAAAATCTAAACACTTGCTACATCAAAATGGTTTTATTTAGATTAAAGTGCTGGTCACCACAACTGCATGTTTCTGGGAGGTAAGAGAGCCCCAAATACATAGCAGTGCTTGGTCCACAGTACCCTCTTGCAGAGTATTTCCTAATTAAGCATCCAAGCCTAGGAGCCCTGCTCTCCCAATTTGCCTTTCCACACTAGGTGCACAGTTTAGAAAACCCTAATTATAAACATTGTTGTTACTGCCCCCAGCTGGAAAACAGAGCAGTTTATGTATGAATAAGAGAGATTATCGCCCATCTGCTCCAGCCCATTATTCAGGGATGTGTCATTTTGTATGCTGATGGCAGCCATTACTAGTGCTTTAGTCAAATGACCTTTTTTTTTTATAGCTTTATTTATTTACCAAGTTGCAGACTTAGAGCCTTCCCCCCTACCTCTTCAAAATGCATATGTTTTTTTTCAAAACCTGGCTATGTGGTTAAACTGAGTCAAGGCCAATCTGAGGAGATGTTCACTTTTCTCACAGGCTCCTGTTTCTGGTGATCTGCTCCCCTTGAAGCCAGAGCTTTAAGAGATCTGAACATTGTGTATACCAAATGGAAAGACTTTCTTTACTTGCTTTTTTTCTTTTTTTTGGTTTTAATGTAAAATAAAAAATGTAAATCAGAGAAGGAATGTAAAGTGAATATGGATAGCAATTAAACTCCAGGAAGATAAATAAAGCTCATGTGATCTTCCCCACCATTTTACCGAGCAGGCATTAAATTTGCAACTTTTCGTCAAAGTTCTGCTTGACAGAAAATGCCATCTTTCCTTCTTCAGCAGAAAATTCCTCTAATAATATAAACCCACAGTCATCTAGAGCTGGGCACTCAGGTCCATTCCCCCTTCTCCAAAACCAAGGAGCACGAAGAAGGATGCCAAGGGACGAGACAGATCAGCAGGTTCTGCTCTGCCCTTGCAGGTCACAGTGGGTTTGCAGCCACCACCACAAGGGCTGGGATTAGTTGAATGACAGGTACTGCTGCACACTCCAGCACTTGGAGTGAGAGCCTTTCTCAATTAGCCAGCGTTCAACTCATGAATTGGATTGACTTTTCTACTTTTTGCCTGAAAAATAGGCTTATTTTTGGGTTTGGGTTTGTTTTGTTTTTCTTTCCCCAGAACATCCATATCAGAAACTACTTATCCCTCAGGGTGCGCTCAGGGAACCGTTAGGTTTTATGGAAAGCGTGCTGTAGCCCGATCCATGCACTTGGTGAAATGATCCAGGGTGGGAGTTTTACTTTACTGGAAACACTCACAGTGACCATCTCTGCTGTTTTGCTAAGGTGGTTACTTGACTGAGTTTTCACAAACCCCTCACAGACAAGTTTTTAAAGGCAGTGTTAAAAAACACAGGTCTGGCAGTAAACTTAGAAAAATTTCTCCAGCTATCAAAATGTAGGTCTTATGAGTAATAAGGAAAAAGACAGCAAGTAACCACTTGATGGAAATTCCAGTGCTCTGGATTAATTGAGGAGGTGTGTGGGCCTCTTGTGGGCTATCAGACCTGGAACCCGCCTTGCCCCCGCTCCAGAATAAGCCCCTCCCGCCCAGAGCCCCATTTTATCATACAGGTTAAGCCAGCTAACAACAACCCTGGCACGGTTACACAATGAAGGAAAATATATTCGAGAGACTCATGCAATATTTAAAAAAAAAAAAAATCAAATCAAAATAAATAGGTATCAGAAGGGCTTTAAAAAGAAAAGAGAAGGAATGCATTGTTAGAAACACAAGCTTACCAGCACATACAATGCATTGTATTTCAGTGAACTTGGGAGAGTTTCTATGCCCGCGTTATGCAAATGCATTGTTCAATCTAAGGTAAGGATTGTGTTTAGTGGGTTTAAAATGACAGTATATAGCTCCACATCTTGCATGGAAAAAGAGGAAAATATATGCTGAGAGCCTGTTGCTGCTCCGTGTGTTTTGAAACAGGAGCACAGGGGAAGCAGATGCCTTAACAAGCAGAAGGGAGGGGGAGGGTGCGTACTTCAGCATATCTGCAGATTTTCTATATACACTGTCCTTTTAACTATAGGGGAGATTGATACTGAGCATGTGCGATGAAGAGAAAGCTGGCAATGTGGGTGTGAGGGATGGGTGAAGAAAGGGAATGAGGGGGTGTGGCATCTCAATCAAGATTAAAACGAAACTGATAAAGCAGCATATGGACCGGATAACAAATCAAAAAGCATGTTTATCCACTGAAGGAACTGGTTAATGGAGACTGCCAGCACGTTGCCATGGAAACACTGACTGTTGGCGCTGCACCATCTCATACCTTATCCAATACATTCCTGGTTGTTGGTAGTAGTCCAAAGACCCTGATCTCTTGATGGTAAACCCGTGGTCCAGCTGAGCAGAGAGAAATGGGGCAACTCAGTGGATCGACATTAGGCTAGAGAATTCAGACTCCAGAGCAAGCTGTTCCTTATTTAGTGCATATTTACTGTTTTCACTTTCAGAAGGCTCTTATCTAACATCCTAAAGCTACGTACCGTAGAAGAAAAAGAAAAAAAGGTAAAGAAATAAAAGGAAAAGATACTAATTCTAGATTTGGTCTTGCCAAATTAGAAGCCAATTTATCAAACTAAAATGGAGTTTGTGAATAGGTTACTTAATGCACAATGCATTCATTTAAAAGTCTGAAATATCTCATTACCTCCGAAGACAGTAGTGCCCTTTTAAGTTGCACATACCAGTAATAGAATATTATCTTTTGCAATTAAGCTGAGAAGTTTAATAATAATAATTTTTTAAAAATTAAATGCAGTGCAACCATCACAAGGAGTAGGCTAGACAGACTACACAAGGCTTAAATTAGACTGCTTCATAATCATGGAATGTGTAAAGATGAAAAGAATCAGGTTTTGATACCCCATCAATCATGGTAATTCATTTCTAAAAATGCGTTAACCTTGGAGAGTAGGACTACTCAGAGCCATGAATAACATTGTTTATCATTTCAGCTTACACCTCATGCTCAAAAAGATAACAGTACAAAACTATTTGGTTTAAAATTGCACCAATTAAAGTCAAAATGGAAATGAACTTAACATTGTGTCCAGGAAATTGTGCTGGTGATATTATTTAAGGAATACAGATCTTTCAAGTTTAGTTTATCATTAGCAAAATCATGTGCATAGGAACAAAGAAAACGTGTTCTTTTTCCTAACCATTCTGTGCTGCACTAACAGACGGTAGAGACATCATTTAGCTGAATTAAATAAAATTTTGGGAGAAAAAATCTCGACAGAGATACTCTGACTGCTTTAAAACTACTGCAGTGATTTTCAGATTTTTGCCCTATGAAGGGAAAAGGCCATTTTGTGCTTCAATAAGAGTGTGGCATGTATTTCCAATACTGATGACAGTTTCTAATTCCAAATTCAAAAAAGCAGCTCAACACATTTCCAGGTACCAACCACTTCAAGGGGAATTAAGAACGAACTGCAAATTTAAATTTTTCTTGATGACTCCCCTGCAAGTGTAGAATTTAATAATTTATTCCATTTTGTTAAAACAATGCCTCTTTCATCTTATTTAGAATTATTTAAAGGATGTTTCCTGTTTAAAACCATGGGAACCTTTACCTAGAGTTAAATTTGTTTTGGCTTAACTACACTGGTCTGCTATTGCCATCTACTGGCTTCCTTGTATGCTGCACATAAAACACACAAAAGGGATGTTTTCCTAAAAAGCTAATCAAAAATATTGCCCTAAAACTGAATAGCCAAAAGCTAATTCAGAGAAAATGGGGAGAGTTGCTCCCTAACAAGAGCTGAAACAACTTTGGTGGTGTGGAAATCCTGCCATGAGAAACCCACCTGTGGACAATGACCCCAGGACAACACAGACAATAGATGTGAAGGGATAGCCGAGACATGGGTTCAGCTTTAAGACTTTAAGCAAAACTTACAGGCTAGGCTTGGCTTCTCCTCCACACCACTCAAGAGATCCTATGGCTAAAAATCCCACTTGGCATTGGTAATTTTATTTAAAAATTGGCAAAGTACAGGCAATGACCCATCCGCTGCCTGCTCATTGCTGGGGTCCCCTGTAAGCAGGAGACAGCTGCAACGACTTTCTGAGCAGCTCTTCTCCTTTGCTGTTCTACTTAATTCCAGCATCTCCAGCTGGAGTTTACTCCCATTGCCAAGACAGAGACCTCATACAACCTTGACAGCAGATCAGCATTAGTCTTTTCCTCTGTCTTACCAATGGCAAAAGTGCAAGCACCAAAGTGATGACACACAGGCTAAGCTTTAACACGTCAGACAAGGACATATATTAAACAATGCTCGGTTCATACAAGGAATTACAGCACACCTTTGGATTGCAGAAGCATTCCTAAAATGTGATTTGTGCTCTTAGCCACCCTAGCCACTGTCGCTGAAGACCAGGGGGTACAGCCACAGGGTGTTGTTTTGTGGCCAAACCAAAATAAATGGAATTGATCTTCAGGAATTGAAGAATAAAACCTACCCCAAAATTTTTAAAAGTCTAGTTAATAGCAGTCTGGTTTTATGTTTTTTACTACAGTACCTTTTATAAACACCGTCACAGAACTAAAAAATACTTCTCCTATTGAAAAACTGTATAAGAAACATGATCCTGCAAATATTTTGGCAAATATTATGCTGAACAGTAATGTGCCCATTCTGACACAGACTGAGGGGCACTAACCCAGCCTCTGTCTCCCACAGAGACCGGTAGTCAACGCCTGTGACAAGAGTTTAAGAACAGGGCAAGTAAAGTGATATTTCTCCTACATACTCTCTCATCAGCAAGCTGTGTTTTTTAGGGACTTGCTAATTCTCTTGCTGTTTTAAAAGCTAGCACTCCAATTAAAATTTTGCTGGCAAAGCTATGTTGGTTCAGGGGAATTTTTTCCCAACTGACATAGTTACTCTGGCAGAACTTTTAATGATGTATTATTGAATCAACAGAAAAGTCTCTTTGCTGTATAGTTAATTTTGTTTGAGAAATTATTCTACTACACCAGCAAAGGAACTGGTTTCCTAGGCATGCACATGTTCATTAGGGTAGTTTGTCCCAACTGACAAATCCTTTCAAATGTGGACAAACTTGAAGTCTGGACACATGCACGAGAAGAAGGATGTCTCTGCCTTGGATAGTCAGAGACAACTTTTACTGAGATTACCACATGAGTAAAACAGACATAAGTCTGAACCAAAGGAATCAATGCAATTTGGACGCTGCTGAAGGAAGCGGTAGCCACAGTAGATGTATGCAAAACACATGTGGTTTCAAACTTCCTCTCAGTCAAGCTGACCACAGACACATCTTTAAGAACTTAATTTTTGTACTATAGTTTTAATTGGTGCATATAGTAAATACTCCTTGAGATCTTTGAGGTGTGTTACTTCTTACCACTGGAGAAAACAGGCATATAATATCATTTCATATCAATGTGAGGATGAACTAAGAACTAAATACCACATATTAGTGATCTCTGTGCATAAACAGAGTTATAATACTCAAAATAATGATATTTATCTTTCATACTATTAAGTGAGCTATAGAAATATAAGCACATATTAACACATTTTAACAAACACAGACACAGATGTGTTATATAATATATAGAAAGCAACTCTATATATTATATACACAAGCACTCTCTCAAAAAGTATGCAAACATACAGGTAGGCACAAACCCCCAGTATTTTTATAGCAAATATAGTTAGTGCATGATTTAGTGCCAAACAATATGCTACAGCATCTATACATACTTTAAAAGTTTTAAATCTAGAGCAGTCTTTGTTAATAGGATTTACTTTTAGCTAATTTGAGATTTCACAGTTAAAGGAAGATTCCTAAACATAAAACCTTGGTGACATGCATGTCAAATTTATATTAAATAGACTTCCAAATGCAGAAACAACATTTAAAGGCATTGTTGTTTTGCTTTTGGCTTTCTTTTACATATTAAATTATTTTTGTAGAAGACAAAACTAGTTTATTCATAAAATGGAAATTATCTAGCATTCTGAAACAGTACTAAAACACTAAAGAGGTCTATACCTCCCCATCTCTTCCCATAATCAAACCACTTTCTGAATTACGTCAAAATATTCTAAACATTTCTACTTTATAGGCCAAGTCGCAGGATCAATCGTGTCAGAATACGAAGTTTGCCCACAGAGATGATCACTAAAAATAATCTGTTAAATTTCCAAACACTAAAAGATAAATAAAAGCCATTAAGAATATAATTAAACATACACATTTTTTTCCTGATGTTTTGCAGTGGACAGATTCACTACAGTGCCTTTTTCATTACTCAAGTGTTAAACTGCTGCAAACAATTCCTTGGCAAAGCAACTGGGGCAAATAAAAAAAAGAGGAGGGCAGGGAAATTAAAAACATAAAGGAGGCAAGGGATGGATGAGGATAGAGGCATCATTTCTAGCTTTTAAGCTTTGAAGTCATTAGCATGGAGGATCTGAGCAGTAATTCTCATGGACAAGCGTGCTGGCAGTCCATTCAGTAGGAACACGGTTTCAGCTAGTCTATAAAGAACATACCTGCAGTTCAGATGAGCAATGGGTATGTGATGTTTTAGTTGTGGGAGAGTTGCTGCAGTATTATTGCTTAAAAATGAAAATAAATAAATGCTGACTATGTTAGCTGATGACTGAGAAAATCTAGGAAAAGCATGAGGAACAACTTGCTTCCATGTTGAGGACATTCAGGGTAGGAAAGAGTAAAGAAAAAATATGAGAGAGGCACAGCTTGAAATTTTAAGTACTTATACCAAGTAACTTTGAGAGAGTATCCATTTTGCTGCACAAGCAGTTCGCACCTGTGAGCCAGATTGCATGTGCTGAGCTGAATTTACTTCATGCTGATTTAACTCAACACTGGAGGGGCTGAGCTGAGAAACATGAAAGTGGAAACAGTACAAGAAAGTGTACATGTGCAGTCACACCACCTGCAATTTATGGAAGCTGGGAATGAACACTGAGTAATTTGATATGGGAATGGTTACGTTTAACATGTCACATTCTTAGTGACTCTTTGGAGTGTTCACATTACTATGAGTAATAAAGGAAAGCTTACAAACACAAGCAGATGTATCAAAAATGTGAAGGATGTGCATGTTTCTATTCAATGGCATTAGTATGAATAATCTCTTCATATGCTGAATGTATTCTGTGTCCATGTATATGTAATACACATGTTCATCTGTGAGGGAAAAATACAATTGTATGTGATGTATGCTCCACTGAGGATGCCATTGAAACCTCAGTAAAGCTTGGTCAAAATTTTGATTCAAGCTTTGTTTCAGACACTTTGACACATTCAAACCTAGAATGGCTCCACTGGAATTGCAATGTGACACAAGGCAGCAAGGAGTTCCATTAAGTCTTTACCCCATTAAATACTTCTGCTGACAGGGAAGCAGGCTGTGTGTGGGACAACAATAAAATGCTGCTGCTCAGCTAAATCTGAAGTGGCTAGACTCATGAAAACCATGAAGGCAGCAGTGAGGCATCATAGCTCTCTTTCACATCTTCAAAGAGGAGAGGCTTAGGCTGCCACACAGATTTTCAGTTAAATTTTAAAGCAATTTCCATTTTAAAGTGGTGCTGTCCTCCTACGAGCGCTGTGTGGCCTCAATCCATATGATGAGTCTGCTGCCAAGTAAAATGTCATGATCCCACAGTTCAAAATTTGCATTGGAGTTAGGTCCACTGATCTTCTGGTTAAATGTGGAACTGTGTACTGTGTGTACAGTTATATCTCCTAGGGCTGTTCAATAACAATGTGACTCACAAGGAGAATCAAAGGAGAAGCTGTGCAGGATACCAGTCTAACTACATTTATACTAATTAAATGCTATAAATATCTAAAGATTAACCCTCTTTGGTTTCTTTTGGTGTCCTTAACACATAACTAACTGTCTGGTGGGCACATAAATCTGTTTCATCTGTGTATTTCAGATGCTTACTGCTATGACAGAAACTCCAGCTGCTGTGCTGTTCGGCTTAGGGCCTGTGTTGAAATGCTTCTTTATCTTCCCAGCTACTGAGAGCTGATGTTCATTCTCTGGAAGGCCATCATCCTGCAGATAAATAAAGCAAAATAAAACTTCAGAGAGGAAAGATGAAAAAAAGAAGGAATTGTGAGGTGATTCTGATAGATCCCAGCAATAAAGAAATGTTTTTGAAAAGTTTGTATTAAAATATGGGTCAATCATTGTCTCCGTCAATATATTTCAGGTACTTACAAGATGAACATATTATGGCACCAAGCAGTCTCTCTCTTCTTCATTACCCAATATTTTCTTCTCAAACTTTAGGTAATGTTCATGAATAATAACTGTTAAACATTTCATTTTTCTTTCTATCATGTCTTAATTACCACTGCCCAGTTATTTTTATGTCCATTAAAATTTCAAAGCCTGAGAAACTCAGATGTGTTTAAGATTCTGTTTACTCTTCACATAAATTTAATGATAATGACCTCAAAAGTAAAAAAGTGTCCAAGATATTCTAAAAACAAGAAGTCCTAGAAGGTTTTGTCAGGATGCAGAAAAGGATCTCCAAAAATCCTGAGAGACACCTATACGGTCCTACATTGTAAAGGCTCCACTCTCAGGGACTATGGGATTGGGCAAAAGGTGCAGCCACAGCTCAGTGAATGCACAGTGAGGAACCCCAGGTAAGGTAGGACCTGAGACATGCCCCGGCTGAGACTCTTGGGATGGGTGAGCATGAGGCCTCACCAACACCAGGATGCATCTTTGCATGTGTCTCCAGGCCAGGTCAGGTGCTCATGGCTTCTGGTGGCATTCCCCACAAACCATGACTATACTGTACTAAAGCCAATCTTAATCAAACACACCTTTACAAATCAAATCTCCAACAGCAAGGGACTGCAATTCCATTCCCCAGTCCCAAGGTGCACAGGCTTGGAATGCTGTGGGGAAAGGTACATGAATATAGACAGAGGTACAGGCTGCCTGGGAAAGCAGAAAAGGGCTGCAGACATCTGGAGGTGGCCTTCCTTCCATGTCAAAATGTTCTCACCTTGAGCTAAGCAGAGGTACAAGCAGGCACACAAGTGCGTGGCCAAGCAGAGGCAAACACGTTCTGCTGTGGCACGCACCAAACACATCAGCTGTGCACACAACGCAGTCCAGATGCCATGCAGCTGGGCTGGGACATTCCTCCTTCCAGCTGAGACATCCCACTTTGCAGAGCAAACCTGGATACTTGCATCTAGGCATGGCAGCATCCTTCATGCTGAGGAGACACCCCAGAAGAAGAAAGAGGGGAGTTTCTGGTTTTGTGCAAGTCCACGGATTGAATTCAAGCCCAGGAAAAGAGGAGGATTTTTAGAAATTATAGAAAAGATCCTCATGTCTGAAAATCGTGTAAAAAGCCACTGCTCAGTGAGACTTCCCCACTAGCAGAATATGCAGGATTTCAGGAAACATTATGCAGGATAGGTGGAATAGGAACCAAAATATAGATCAGGTAAAATACATAGGTATTCAGGTCACTGGCCACATGCCATAGTCATCTCTAACTGGTGCTGCATGGTGTGTATAGGTACAAACAGCTGAAATAATTCTTAAACTTCACTTAGGCAAAATCCTAGCAGAATATAGGCAAACAAGACAAGATCAGAATAGTGAGAGATGACAGACACTCTTTTTTTTTATTTTATTTTTCAGACATTATGAGTGCCCTTAAAGAGTTACAGAGCTGCTGCAGTAAATCACAAGTTCAGTGAGCATATGGGAATTTTAGGGAGGTTGGTAGGGTTTGTTATTTATTTAGCTTGGGGAGTTTGTGTTTAGAGATCCCTTACTCACCCCTTAACAAAATGTCTCAGCTGGCAAAATATGGTCAAGTGCACACAGCTGCAAAACACAAAACAAAACAATACAACCCAGTAGCTGATTATTGTCTAACACTGGGGAGTCCTGGCTCGGTGGTAAATGACCCCTAAAAATAACCTGCTTCCCGTTGACCTTGCCTTTCCCAGAAGAAAGCTAGTCTGTAAAGTGAACTCCTCTTCACCAGAGGAGGGAAAAAAAATAAAATCATTCTCTTGGCTTTCTTGACATGAAAGCCTGCCAAGCGTTCATGTCATCTTGTCAAGAGACTAACTTACAGAGAAGACAATAGTTACCAAGACTTTGGTCATATTTTATTGGTGAAGCACCACACCCACAGTTCCAGTGGCAGCACACCACAGACACAGAGTTGGGGCTCCAGCTTTTAGCAAAATACCTTCCAGCTCCATTTAAAATGCAGCATAGGGATATATCAGAATTCCTCTATTGTTATTTAGTTTTTATTACTACTGTTGGTGCCACCTGATGTTTAGTAGTTCTCTTTGATTCAAACTTGCTTTATAAACAAATCAATGTATATTAAACTGGCTCTGGGAATCACTTCAGTCAACAATAACATAGGCAGCTATTGAGAGTGAGAGATGACAGTTGCTTAACTAAATACAAAACAAGTTGCTCTGCAGTTTTAAAAGGCAAGAAGTGAAAAAAAAACACCCATCAAATATCAAATTGATCAGAATCAGCAGATTAAGTTGTAGAATTGGAGGATAGGATAAACACTGCTGACAAGAATTTCATTGGATTGCTGAAATGGGAGGAATGCCAAACCCTGAAGAGGTTAACTGTTCCTTTCCCCTATTTTAAGTCTTTGCTTTTGGCAGTGGGTTAGGATCACAGAATTTCATCTCAGCTTTAGCAGTAATCATGAAATTTTTTAAAGGTGACTAGTGATTTTTGCTGCTCCATCTGGAAACTTTAAAGAGTCATGGGCTTCAGAAAATGTTGACTGCTAATACTCTGAAAGAAGAGCTCTCCTGTGCACACCTCGGAAACTGAGCAGTCAAAAGAGTTCAAAAACACTGGTCCAGAATTTCAGTTTTCTCTTGGACAATATAAGCTGCTTGGAATGTTAAAACACTTTTGTTTTTTGTTTTGGGGCATTTGGGGTTTGGGCCTGTACTAAATACCTTTCATGGTCTATTTGCAAGAATTTACAAAAAAAAAAAAA